>JABEVN020001455.1:0-24791 GCA_013146195.2 Codonopsis lanceolata
ATACCACGTTCTTTGACATTTGTCGCATGTTACGTAAAAGCGCTTCACAATCTCTAAAAGCAGTAGGCCATACAGACTTGATTGCAAAATTTTTCGGCGGTTTATTACCACTAAAATGACCACCACGAATATCCATGGCAAAATTCCATGATACCTTGTTGGTCTTTTAAGTATACTTCTTATTAAAGAATCGAGCAAATCTTGTATAAATGAGGAGCTTCCCAAAATAATTTTTCGTTTCCGCCAAAAATTTCTTCTTTTCGTAATGATCAAAATCCGGATTAATTATATCAGACACATAGTAGTTGACAAAATCAGCATACCAAGGGTCAGAATCTTTAATGGCTAGGAGTTGTTCATCAGGAAAATTATCATTAATGGGGACAGGATCATCAAGAAATTGACGTTCCGGCAAAGGGGAAAATTCTAACCTAGACAAGTGGTCGGCCACAACATTCTCGGTTCTCTTTTATCCTTGATAGTTATGTCAAATTCTTGTAACAATAACATCCATCTAATTAATCTTGGTTTAGCATCCTTCTTGCTTAAGAGATATTTTAATGCAGAATGATCAGAAAAGATTATCACCTTTGATCCTAGCAAATATGATCTAAATTTTTCTAAAGCATATACTCTGCTAAAATTCCTTTTTTGGTAGTGGTATAATTCAATTGAGCATCATTTAGAGTTCTACTAGCATAATGGATCACATGAGGCTTTCTATCTACCCTTTGTCCTAACACGGCTCCAATTGCAAAATCGATGCATCACACATGATTTCGAGCGGAAGTGACCAATCGGGCCGGATAAAATTGGGGCGAGAGTCAACTTTTCTTTTAATAAATTAAAAGCTTCCAAACATTCTTTATCAAAAATAAACTCGTATCTTTGCTAACAAATTACATAGAGGTTTACGGATTTTGGAAAAATCTTTTATAAATCTACGATAAAAACGGCATGACCGAAAACTTGAACTCCTTTAAGCGAAGTGGGAGGGGGTAGTTGCGAAATAACTTCAATTTTAGCTTTGTCAACTTCAATTCCTTTATTTGAAACAACATGCCCTAAGACAATTCCATGTTTTACCATGAAGTGACTTTTCTCCCAACTTAAAGTTAAATTAGTTTATGACATCTTTTCGGAGACGGATGTAAGGTTTTCTAAACGATCAAAAGAATTTAAGCGAAAAATCATCCATGAAAACTTCTACGCATCTTTCAACTAAGTCTGAAAATATAGAAATCATGCATCTTTGAAAAGTAGGCGGTGCATTACACAACCCAAAGGCATTCTCCTAAAGGCAAAAGTACCAAAGGGACATGTAAATGTTGTTTTCTCTTGGTCTTCGGTGCAACAGGGGATCGATTATACCAGAAAAAAACCATCAAGAAAACAATAGTATTCATGGCATGCTAATCTTTCAAGAATTTGGTCAATAAATGGCAAAGGAAAGTGGTCTTTCCTTGTTGCCGCATTTAATTCACGCAAATCGATGCACATTCTATAACCAGTAATAGTCCTTGTAGGGACTAATTCATCTTTATCATTTTGACAACAGTAATTCGACTTTTTAGGAACTACTTGGAATGAGGACTAACCCATTTACTATCGATATAGGGTAAATTATACCGCATCTAAAAGCTTAAGAACTTCTTTCCTAAACTTCTTCCATGTGTGGGTTAAGTCTTCTTTGTCTTTCTCAGAAGGTTTACTACCTTCTTCTAAATGAATTTTATGCATACACATAGAGGACTAATTCCTTTTAAGTCGCTAAAGACCATCCTAAAGCTTCTCTATGTGTCCATAAAACTTTTAACAAACTTTCTTCTTGTTTTTCGATAAATTAAGTTTGCTATAATAACGAGGCAAAGTGTTACCTTCCCTAAAATGCATATTTTAAGTGGGATGGTAATGGCTTTAATTCTTCGACTTTGGGAGAATTAATGGAAGGCATAAATTGAGAATTTTCGCTTTAATTGTTTCTTTTATTTTAGCCTCATTATTCTCTTCTTGTTTTTCTTTCTTAATATCTTCAATCTCAATTTCTTCAAAGAGAGATTTTAGAATCTCTACTTCATCATCTTTGATTTCATAACTTTTTCTTCAACTATTTTCTTTGACTCATCAATTAATTTGATCCTTTCTTTTCTTTCTCTAATCTTTTTTTCTTCTTCTTCTATTTCTCTTTCAATTTCCTCAATGTCAATTTTTATGGGAGGAATAGGGCTATCATCATAGACAATAAATCTATCTCTCATAATCTTGCTCTTCTTCAAAAGTTTCGGTTGATAATTTCTCAATCTCATCTATTGAAAAACAAGCACTCATGTCACTAGGTCTATTCATAGCATCAAACACGAAATTTCAACTGTTTCACTAGGATGACATTGTGAGTTTACCATTTTTCACATTTATCATTGTATTAGCGGTTGCCATAAATGGTCGCCTAACAATATTGGGACTTCATTATTAGTGCATATCTTCCTTTCCATCTCTAGAACCACAAAGTCTCTTGGTATGATTAATTTATCAACTTTGAACTAGGATATCTTCCACTATACCCAAGGGATATTTAAGCGAGCGATCGCTAATTGTAATTGCATATTAGTGGGTTTTAGTTCTCCTAAACCTAATTGTTTATAGGCGAGAAAGGCATCAAGTTAATACTTGCTCCTAAATCTAGCATTGCTTTCATCTTTTTAGAGTCTCCCAAGGAAACTTGGATATTAAAGTACTGCTGGTCTTTCAACTTAGGTGGTAATTCGGGTTGTAAAAGCAGGCGCGTTTCGAAAACAACAATCTTTTCATTGTTTTCAAACTTGTGTTTCTTAGAGTGAAGATCTTTGAAAAACTTTGCATAAGTTGGAATATTTTTAATAACATTAAGCAAAGGTAAATTAACATTTACTTTGGATAACATATTATAAATTTCCGTGAATTGTTTGTCCATTCGGTTTTTCATAAGTCTTCTTGAAGCGGAATTGGAGGAACATAAGGTGGTGGAGCCACATAAGGTTCCTCTTCTTCTTGATCTAATTCTTTATCTACTTCAAGCTGTATTGTCTTTATTTTGAATTTCTTTTCTTTTTCTTGTTCCTTATTTGGAACTTCTAACTCTACTTCTACTTCTTTTTCTTTTCTACCTCTTGATTACTTAAATCATCAATCACTTTATCACTAACACTATCTTTCTCAATTTCTTTTTCTATTACTTTTTAGAATTTTCTACTGAAGCATGCATATTAGAAGGAGGATCAGAATCACTTACCTCTTCACCTATCACCTTACCACTTCGCGGGGCGGTGATTGACTTAGCTTGCTCGGTTTGACTAGGGAACTTCCTTCTTCTCTTTTATTTGCTTGAATTTTCGATATGTTTCTTGATTTTCAATTTCTTCAAGCATGTACTTCATCAAAGTTGCTTGACCTTTACTAGCTACTTCTTGCTTGGGAACTTCTTCAATTCTCAACGATTTTGATTTGGCATTTGTGGAGGTTGTGGTGGTTGAGGTTGGAATTGTTGAGGTTGCAAAGGCTTATTTCCTCCCCAAGAAAAGTTAGGATGATTCCTCCAACCGATTATATGTATTGGAATATGGATCATTCCTTGGCCTTTGAGGGTACATATTCATAGCATTAGCATTCGGAATACATAGCACTTGACGGACAAAAATTAGTAGCATGAGAATATAATCCACATAGAGCACATGCTTCTTGAATTTGCCAATTTTCAAATTGAGCTTGTGTATTTGAATTATCTTGCAATTGATATAGGCTCCTATTTTTACCTCTAGCACTTTTACGTTGGGAATTAATACTTAGCATCTCAAATAATTCTTCTAATGCTTCTGGTGTCATTCTATTAATGGAACCACCAGCTGCACTATCAACCATAGTTTGTAAACTGGCGAAAGACCATGATAGAATTGAAGCACTAACACATGTTGAGCCAAATTATGATGAGGACACATAATAAGCGATTTTTAAATCTATCCCATGACTCATGGAATGTTTCACAGTTCATTTTGGAATGACATGATTTGTTTTCTATACTGTAAGAGATGCATGTTTGTAAAATTTGCTCATAAACAAATCATATAATTGTGCCCAAGTAAAACACGTTGGTGTTAGGTTCATAAACCATCTCTTTGCCAATTCTTTTAATGCCTGGGAAAGTATTTCATTTTAATTTGATCTTCGATTAACCCTCCTAAAGGAAAAGTACTCATCATGTATTCATATTCTCTTAAGCCGGAGGATCTTCATTAGGCATCCCATGAAAAGATGGTATGGCATTAAAATAATGTCCTTTTAGTTCGAAATTCCTAACAGCATCTGGCAAGACTAGACATGATGTTACCACATTTAATGAAGGTCTACTGAAATCATTAATAGTTCTTTGATTTACGACTACTTCCATATTTCTTCTTGCGAGGCTCTTCTTGTCTTTGATTCCTATTGAGTGGGTCAACTAGGTTTTCGAGGATTACGGTTATTGTTATTTTCTTCCATTGTAGGATCAACCAGAGGATCCTCTTGATTAAGGTGGTCTTGATTATCAGGCTCGAAAGCTAGATTTTCAAAATATCTTTGGTATCTTTTAACAATATTTATCTCTTGATCTAAGTCTACCAATTCAGGATTTAAAGATCTACGACCTTGCATAAAAATAAATTAAAGTAATTTAAAAACAACTAACTATTAAGGCAAAATAAAATAAAATCTTTTTGTATTTTTGTATTTTTGTATTTTTGTATTTTTATAAAAACAAAAAATTAAACTAAAAACTAAATTAAATTAAAAACTACGCTACCTACAAACTAACTACGTGAACTAGCTTGTCCCCGACAACGCGCCAAAAACTTGATCGATTGTTTTATTTATCTATTTCCTTGCAAGTGTACAAGACTATTATAGAATAGACTCGGAAGCAAGGGTCGAACCCACAGAGACAAGTGATCACAAACAGCGCGGTTATAGATAGCTAATTATTAACCTAAGGGGGGTTTTTATGTTTAATTCTACTATGGACTACTAGTTATAGATATTAAACTAATTAGACAGTAATAACAGATATGAAGATCTTATGGTGAGTGGAAATCTAGGATTCTGGGTTTCACTTATATCTCCTTTATGTTTAATTCATAATAATGTCATTCAATGTCTTGGGTTCGTTCACTAAAAATAGATATGGTCTGTTGAACAATTGGTTCGGCCCTCCATCCCATAAAAATTCACCCATTCCATATCCTAAGCACAGAACCGTAATCTAGCTGTCACCTAGATTTATGATCTATCTGTCACCTAGATCATGTAAGAACCTGGTCCTAACTTATCACTCTCGTGCTTCGATAGGTCCAATTTATTGTGTTGGTGAGCCGATTATACGACATATGCACTTGGTCATGCGAGTTATCCGCACCTCTAAGCCTTTATTATTTGCGATTACATTCATTTGTTCAAAGCGAAAATAATAGAGGGTTGATAAACAACACAATCAACAAGCATTGAATAGACATATATATAGAATCAAAACATAAATTCGATACAAGTTACCTCCCACCTCCTAGATTAGGGATGATTTAGTTCATCCTAGAAGATGAACAACACATGAAGATGATGGAAGACATGATTTGATCTTCAATACTTGAAATTACACAACCTAATTATGTTATACAATCTAAAACTACCTAAAATCTATGTAAAGAGAGCTTCCAGCCGTCCTCTCCATGCTTAGGCTCGGCATCTGACTTCTATATATACTTGGGAGTTGTGATTGATCGAATGACCGTGTGAAAACCCGAAATTTGAGCATTACGCCTACCTTGCGGTCGCAAGGGTCTTTGGATACCTTGCGTCCCGCAGGTCTCCGTGTGTGCTTCTTGGCTCTTCGATTGCCGATTTCGGGGGGCTATCGCCTACCTTGCGGTCGCAAGTGCAGGGCACCTTGCGTCCGAAAGGTGTCCAGAATGTGCAGCTTTCATTTTCTTCAATTTTTCTTTCTTTGTAATTTGCACTTAAAACCCTGGAGTTTTGCGTATTTTCACGAACAATCCTGAAACTTACAAAACTCACCAAAAACATATATTAGTACTCAAAAGACTCATGAAATAGCCTAATTCAAGTCACAAAAGTATATAAAATTGACGTATAAAATACATCGATCAATGAGCATGAAAGTATATATTACATGTGCTTGTGTTTGAGTCCAGCTGGCAGTTTTTGGTTTGAGATTTTGGCGGGACGATGCATTGTCTTCACGAATTGTGGGATTTGTGATCGCAATGGATCGCCGCACCGGGTTTGTACACACCCGTCCATCGATGGCCACGTTGGGAATGTAGCTGATCATTGCTAGAGTAATACACCTACCTTTGATAGATATGGAACCCGAACGGGGATTGTTTCGGGGACGTCGATACCACGAAAGGGTTATCGAGGACACGTTTGTTTCCACAGGAGTTACACGCTGGAAATGGAAAGGAAAATCATTTTCTCTCTCTTATGTGGTTTATTTTACGAGCACGTATATGAATTATTGTGCTACGTGGTTAATAACATGATTTACATGAGATGATGATTAATTGATGAAACATTATAATATAAATATAACATGCTAATGAAATGATTATTTTTAGAATATGATGTTATACGAAAAATATAACATGTTGTTCATGATTAGAATGGAAACAATAGTCTCCCATATATGAATTATTATATGAGTTAGGTTAAATGAAGATTTATGCGACTCATGGTATAATTGGGTTATGTGGTTGGTGGTTTGATGAGAGTTTAAATGTGGAAATAAAATACTACACATTACGGAATTTAGAATCATAATCTATTAATATGATTTATTTCATGATAATTTATGAAGAACTATGTTCTATGTGACTATGGTTGGATTTGGTTTGTGTTGAGAATCATACCAAGAAATTATATATCATAAGTATGACATGAGATGTACATGTTTTATTTGAGTATGGACACTCTCTATGGGTGCAATTTTGTCGACATAAATATGGGATTGATCAGCCTTCGGTTAGGAATCTTCTTGGTCTTTGCCTTGGCGTTCTATTATGAAGCATATGGATCATATTCGGGATTGCGATCTCGTTGGATTGTTGGTTAGGAGATGTTTCTATTTGGAAGGATAATTGGTGTGGATCGAAGTTGGTTGGTCGTTACTCAGTAGGCCGAAATCTCACGCGTACCGTGCTGCGGTTCTCGAGGATCTCGCTCTCTTATTCCCAGTTCTCTTCATCAGGAAGTTCGACGGCTCCATTTAATTGACGAACCTGATAAACCCGTTTGCACTCTCACGCCTGATGGTTGCTTTCGTGCTTCGGCTTAATGACAGTATCATCGCCAGAAAAATCCAGTGTTGGTATGGGCTCAACGGGTGTGGCAACCTTGGATTCCGTTGAAGATTAGTGCATTTGCTTGGCGGCTGTTCCATAATGTGACGACCCGACCCGGATCCCAAGACGAGACCCCGAGGTCGTGCCCCTTGCAAAAAGGCACATAACAAAAACAAGTAGCAAATAGTGGGTAAGGCCATAGCGACGCTAAAAACTTTAACACATGCGAAGCGTAATATAATTAAGCAGGGCGCCCAGAGCTAACAAGCTCAAACTAATACAACCTTAGAGATAATGAATCTCTTGATCCAAAAATAAAATCATGTGACGCAACAATAAGCACATATAACAATTTATAGCAATTATATATCAAGTCATCGGCGATGCTACGGCCGAAACCCAATATTAAACTAAGTCTACAACTCTAGTCTAACATGTTTAACGGCTAAAACATGCCGGATATCAAACATAATAAATAAACCAATACATGGTTAAAACAATTAAAGCATGAGCATCATAAATACATAAGGCACGACTAACACATGTCGGCTCTCAAAACATTAAGTACTAAATAACATAAGTACTAATAATGAAACACAACAAGTCTTGCTACCCCACATAAAGTTTATATAACTTTATGTCCAATCGTCCTTGCCAAAAGAAAAAGGTACTAAAATTTAAAAGGTAGCAACCTCGTCAAAGCTTCACCAATCGCAACTTGACAATC
Organism: Codonopsis lanceolata; assembly: GCA_013146195.2. Lineage (NCBI taxonomy): Eukaryota > Viridiplantae > Streptophyta > Magnoliopsida > Asterales > Campanulaceae > Codonopsis > Codonopsis lanceolata. Next base: position 8,089 of record JABEVN020001455.1, read on the forward strand.
ACTTCGAACCACTCGCACGGCTCGGATCTAGGAAAAACAATCAAAACAAATAGGAGTAAGTCATAAAGACTTAGCAAGTTACTAACATAACTTCCTGTCATGGCATCATGCACAACAATAATAATTCATGTTATTGCATAATATACATTTCATAAATAATCATGTCAAGGCATTCATACTTAACAATCTTGAATATCATCTTATCAACAGGTATAACATTTCATTAATTCAATCAACCATCATTTCATATCATCAGTGTTCTAAAAATCGGCCTAGGCGCCGCTGGCTAGCTACGCCACCCCGACGCCTAGAAATTTGGCAAATCGTGAAAAAAATCGGCTAGGGGCTAGGCGCCGCCTAGGCGCCTAGGCGCCTCGACTAGGCGGGCTAGGCGCCTAGGCGATAGGGCGCAACTCCCCGATTTTCTGCTTTTTTAGTTTTTTAAAAAATTTTGGCCCTAAATAATGTCATTTTGGGTTTTTAAAATAATAATAATAATAAATATCAATTTAAAATTATTAAATTATTTTTGTAAATTTGTAATTGTCAACGGACCTATGGATAATTGAACTGTTGACTATTTTTGTAATATTTTGAACTGTAGATGATATTAAATTTCTAGTTTTACCTTTTAAAATTTAACACCATACTTGCGTAATTATTACTTTTAAATTATTAGGTGATATTTAGTATTAGTATAATTAAAAAAAATTATGTTTAATAATTAGGTTATAATAAAAAATATATTAAAAAATCGATATTATGTCTTATTTCTAATTCCGCCTAGGCCCCCGCGTATATCCCGCATAGCTTCAAGGCGCTCTAGGCTTGGTAAAATCGGCTCATGTTAGCGCCCGCCCCTAGCGATTTTAGAACCTTGCATATCATATCATATTCACGTAGCACATTATTCACATATAAGCACTCGTGAGTCAATTCATACAAAAGGGAGGTGATATCGTTACCCTTTTTCCGCGCATGTCGCTCCTGCAAAAACATGTGCCAAACTTATGTGTCCTCGATATCCCTTTTGTGGATATCGACGTCCCCGAGACATTTCCCGCCGAAGTTCCGATAGTTATCAAAGTCATGTTTCCATACTACAACTAAGATCAACTACTTCCCTACCGTGGCCATCGATAGAGGGTGTGTGCAATCTGGCCCGGCGATCCATCAAAATCACGAATCTCACAATTCGTGAAGATGATGCATCGTCCCGCCCCAAAGACTCAACAAACCGACTCCAGCTGGACTCAAACTTCAAGCACACGTAATTCATATTCATATGCTCAAATAAGTAGGCAAGTACTCTACAATCATCTAGTCATGCTTTTAATTCACAACTAGCACATAATCACATTAGAGATAAATCAAGACTCTAATCATCAAGTGTTCTTCATACACTTTAAAATGCTTGGAGGCTTATCCTCCATTAATACTACCCCAAAATTCGTAGGACTTAGGCACATTATTCCTTAATGTCATACTAACCCAATGGTCAACTCCGTTGAGTCATAACCAATCTTTCAAAATTAGGGTATAGAAGCCATTGGCCTCAATACTCTCCTATGTCCATACTAACGTAATTAAATAGGTTACTAAGGTCATTAAACCCATAAAACCCCAATCAAACAATCAAGTATGAAACATAGAATCAAAGTCACAAACTAGGCATATACATTCTTGTCATTTCATCAAATATGCACCCAACACTTAAACAACAAGGTAGGGTGATTTATCATACATTATCACACATAAATAACATCCTAAACATGGTTTATAACCTGTTTATAATCTGATCATACAACCAAAAATATAACATTTAGCATATACGTGAACATAGCATCTCTACAAGCCTAACTATTTCACCAAACATGCTCCCAATGCTTAAACAACAAAGTAGGGTGATTTATCATACATTATCACACGTAAATAACATCCTAAACATGGTTTATAACCTGTTTATAATCTGATCATACAACTAAAAATGTAGCTTTTAGCATATACGTGAACATAGCATCTCAACAAGTCTAACTATTTCATCAAACATGCTCCCAATGCTTAAACAACAAAGTAGGGTGATTTATCATACATTATCACACATAAATAACATCCTAAACATGGTTTATAACCTGTTTATAATCTGATCATACAACTAAAAATGTAGCATTTAGCATATACGTGAACATAACATCTCAACAAGTCTAACTATTTCATCAAACATGCTCCCAATGCTTAAACAACAAAGTAGGGTGATTTATCATGCATTACTACACCTAAATGACATCAAAATCATGGTTTATAATATGTCTATAACATGTTCATACAACCAAAATTCATCATATAACATATTCTAGAACATGACATCTCTACAAAGTCCTATGTGCTCTCATTGACCTCATATAGCAAGATTGTTTTCCCTAGGGTCAATGAGGCTAAAATAAATAATAAGAGATGTTGTAACTTACCTTAAACAAGCCCTACAAGAAGTACAAAACGTCCATGCAAGGGTGGCTATGTGTTCTCCTTGCCCTCCTCTTCACTTCTATGGTTGGGTTTTGGAAATGGCTTCTTCAAGACTTGGCCACCATTGATGAACACTCAAGAAGCTTCAAGAACTCTCTATAACTTGTCTAAACTGATCAGCCACGAATTTAGAAGATGAAGACTGATTAGGATGGCTTAGTGGAGGTATTTGGTCATGCAATGGCTGAAGTGGGGTGGGAGAAGGTGTCCAATGCATTGCTTTGCATGTTGGAGGTCTTTCTTTACCAAGTGTTGTACATGAATCCAAATCACTTAAAACTTGTCAAGCATGCATGAGAGGTTAGTTAGGACGAACTAGGGTGGGTTAGGTTGGGTTTGGGTGGGGTTTGGTTAGACAAATTGGTGAGAATGCAGAAAATCCCGTAATCTGCCCCAGGACCCCTTGCGGTCGCATTGGTCATGAGTGATGCGAGCGCATCACTCTGGCATACTTATTATTTGCATTTTACTCCCTCGCAAGTTATAGGTCTTTCCCCCTTGCACCCTCAAGTCCTCCAAAGCCCGAAATGGTCTAGAATTCAACCTTAAAGTCCTCTAAAACATAACCAAAGCAAATAAATGATTAAACCTTAATCAAACAAGGCTAATAATTTAGGAAAAACACTCCCGAACAACAACCGAAAAGGTTAAACGGAGAAGGGTTACCCCAAAATCAAACTACACTACAAGAAAACAGGGCAACAGCAACGGAAAATTCTGTTGCAAAAAATGAAATTCCGTTACAATTAGACGATTGAAACGGAAAAAGTTCGTTGCAAATTCCGTTTGGAAAACCCTCGTTGCAAATTTTATGCAACCGAATGTATTCCGTTGCATGATATTGCAACGAAAATCGAGCGTTGCAATTTCAATTTTTTCTGTTGCAAACGTGTTTCTAAGGGTAGTTGACGTCTGTTGCAAATAGCAACTAATTTTTTCTGTTGCATTCTTGCAACAAACTTTTTCCGTTGCATTCTTGCAACAGATTTTTATCATTGTATTTTTTGTTGCATTCTTGTAACAGACTTTTTCGTTGCATTTTTATTACATTTTTGCAACGGATTTTTTCGTTGCATTTTTACAACAAACTTTTCCATTATATATATATATATAATCGTACCTGATTGAACATTTCATATTTCACATTTTACAAAAAAAATTAAATCTAAAATCAAACATTTAAAACAACTCAAGTTTAAGCATTTCATTCAAAAGTCATTGTCGATGTGTCTGATTACATGAAAGTGTAGAGAATGTTAAGAGTCTCAAGTGATTAACAAAAGGCATTGTCTAAGCTCAAACTACAGCACGTTGGTGGAGGTTGTTGGGCTCTAAGTGGCCGAATTTCCTCTTGCATTAACTTGAAATCAGCTTTGATTTTCTCCATTTCCGCAGCATTGTCAGCTTATATTTGTTTTTGATTCAATCTTTTATGCAGGGACCACAGAACCAAAGTCATACAAACAATCTGCACACAAAAGGTGTAATGTTAAATTATCCATAACTTGCATATATATAACAAATTATCCACTTAAATTATCCTAAGAAATTAGTACATGGACTCCTTACTGATCCAATGATCCTGTTATGTTTAGCAGCCTTTTTTTTTTGATAAACTTGACAATCACAAATTTCTCTAATACTCCTACAAAAGCTCTCCCATTTCTTGAATACAAATTCCTCTTCATTTCCATACATATATTTTATTACTCCTACATGCATTGTGCGTATCCCATGCAAGTTGAAGGAGAAGTATTTCGTAAAGCAGTAGTTAATAAACATATCTACGCAAATATGAACATAGGAACATAATACATCTCATAAGTTATTTTTTGTTGATAGATAAACATGTGATAAATATTTTTAAGATGTACATCTTAATTTTTTTTATTGTAGATTCATGTGGTCCATAAGTTGCCAGTCAAGACATACGGGAAGATACAAAGGTGAATTTGAATCCCATCAATTTTCAAAATAGTCATAGGTGTTCAGTTTTATGATTATAACTTTATTCTAATTGATTTGCTTTGATGTGTGAAGCTGTCCATCAAATGATATTCAAGCGCAAACATAAAATGTTTACTCTTAGGGCCAAAGCTTAAGCGTATTGCGAGAGCGATATCACTATCACCGTAAGATTTTAGGCCATACAACGACTCTCTTTGACTTGGACCTCATTCCATATCCTCCACACCCAAGCAAGGTGCTGATCCAACACAAGCTTGATCAGGAGTTAGGACCCTAATCTGGTGGATCCTCTTATCATCAAGTAGGCTCTGATCAATTATTTGAAGTCTCCATTAACCTTATAGAATGGTTTACTCTATATTCTCTCCCTAAATTCACTTTCTTACAAGTATAACAACTTAAATTATAGCAACATTACATCAAGTAAAGGTTCTCATCCAAGCTAACCAAAATAAATCATCTACTTACTAGAGAACCGTAAGTATCGAAATTTCATACCTATCACTTTATTCTAGTTCATTTTATCGATTACAGAGAACTTTGTTGTGTACTCAATTATAGATCAAAGAGGGCAAAAGAGATGGCAAGCTAGGAAGAAAGACAATAACTTACTAATCGAGGCAAAAGGATAGAAATAAGCCATACCTCATGTGACAAATATATTGGTGCCTCTGAATTATGTAATTGGAAGTTCTGTTGATGTACGACTTGATAATCACCAAGGAGTTCAGTTCAGTCTTTTCCATCATCCAGGTTAGGTTCCAACTTGGCCATTTCACAAAGACGTAGCAATTTATCCTTGTGTTGTCCACAAGCGGCATCCCGATTCGATTTAGTACCAAAATCCTCAAGTATGTTAGAAATTATGGAAGCGCATAACCGACAATTAACCTAAAATAAGCATAGGACATTTCGAGGTTGGGGGGGTTGAAAAGCAAAACGTGAATATCTTACTAGACAACTTGGCTTAAGTCTTTGAATGACCATGCTTTGCCTGCAACCATAAGTCTACTAAGAATAAGGGGCCAAATAAGCACACGGATCTTAGGAGGAATCTTTGCCCTCCAAATAAAATCTAAAAAAGAATATGGTTAAGGAACATGACAACGTCATAGAAAAGAGTTGAAGCTTTGAAGGAATGATAAAAATAGTCTTCATACCCACTAAGGTTCGAATAACACCTATGGCAGTCATTGGGGTTAAAGAATAAATGGACATCCTAAAAAATAGAAATTCCAGAAGACAAATGTGCCAAGAAATAGGAGAACCAGGAAAATAAGATAAACAAAATAGTAAATGATAATACTATAAATAATGTAGTAACCAATGTTGTGAACATTGTCTCCACTCTTTAAAGGTCTTATGTAAAATTAACCCATTCTTACCTTAAGCAATCTCTCCAATTAGCACACAACCATAGTACAAACAAGTAACAGAATGACAAGCATAGACCAATAGCTTGCCTTACTTTATTAGTTAGCTTATCCTCACTAATTTGGCAAACTCAAGCTATTACAAAGACTCGAAGATTTGTCCCAATCCTGATCCGTATAGAACCTGATGTAAAGTTTCCTTTAAGGAGATAACTTTCTTTCTATTCTTGTCACAAGTGCTCCTGCCACACACAGGTCTGGTCATACACTAAGTTGCATGACACAAAGGGTTGTAAATCTTCAACTATTTCAACTTGAGCTATGCCTTCCTTCACCTTATTGTCTAATAAGGTCCCAGAAAGCTACACCTTCTGTCAATCATGTAACAGAGCTAGTAAAATCAAATTAATAAAACCACTCATTGGTTATCTGATTGTCCCTAATACCTGGTAACTTAATTGCATAAACTATTGGTGAATTGATTATTATATTTTGTTTAAATTTTACCATCCGAAAAAACTGAGAAGTTCATATCTCACAAAATTTGTGCTTTTTTCCTTTTTTCTTTTCCTATGAATTTTTTATGCCTATTAATTTCAAATGTACATGTACAAGACACTGAGCTGCAATAATAAAGTATAATCAGAATGAAAGCTCAAAGTGTTCCTCCTCCAAGGGATATGCCAAAGATGTCTGTTGGATAGGGGAAGAAGAATCACCAAGGCAAAAGTTGTTTGCAAGATAGCTTTCTATAGGTAAATTGCAATTTCGAAGCTTTGTTAGAAATAGTTTTCCTAGTATAAATGCATAAACAATCGTAATTATGTGAGTATGTGCATGCGTATATGTGTGGGTTCGATTCGTTCTTGGACATAAGTAGAGTTGGAGAATTAACTGATTTCAGCGTAGTTTAATCACACATCAGTGCATATCTATTTGTACAGGGCTTGTAAAAGCCTCCAAAGTACCAACTGTTGCTACAATAGAGGTGAACCTTGTCATGGAGATCTTTTACTTAATAAAATTAATCTCCTAAGTAACAAATGATGTGTTGTAGAGTAATTTTGACTCACTATGCAAGGACGTTGACATAGAGATTTAGTTTTTCACTTTAATTGTTTTTGTGTTCTGATTGTTCAAGTGTTTAACTTGAGCGTTCACAGTTATTCGTTTAACTTTTCTTTGAATGTCTGATCTTCCTATGTTTATTACTGCTTCCACTTCCACATCAAGTGTGCCTTGAAATTAATTTCTGTCTATTAAAAGAAATGCATAATCTAAAATGTCCATATTGTAGATTAGGAGGGTTAGCAGTTCAACCTCCTAATCTAAAATGTCCGACAAACAGAAAAATGCCATATGCATTTCACATGATACAAGAACAATATTTGTTGACTTAAAAATATAGCAGCAAGCTCTTTCTATATCAGAACTGAGACCACCATTCTAACAAATAATCTCTATAGCCAATTTGGTTAGTACTAATAAAAAATTATCCTACAGGGTTTAGCTGCGTGTCACAAAGAGGAGCAGGGAGCTAAAGACAATCAGGTAGAAAACTAAAAAGTAAGTTATTCACCTCTTTAGGACTGAACAGAAGAAGCATGGCAACCATAGGTAGCAGAGCCCCAACTTCACCTAACCCCAGAAATTTCAGCGCCAACAAAATATTAATAAGGAAACATTCAATATTCGTAAAAGATTGGAGGCAAGAGAACATGAGTACATGAAAACAAATTTATTAAAATTCTATGCAAAAACCTGTTTCAAGAAGCTTTACTATGACATTTTTAAGATATGTCAGATCCACTCCTTCCCTCTTTTGCATTCTTTCCATGTTCCGAAGCTCTTCCTTCAACATAGCTTCTTGCATTCATGATAATAAACAATGGACCAAACAAATTACTAGAAAGAATAATTGAAAATTCATATAAAGAGAGATAATGGCAGAGCAATAATCAACAGTTGGCATATGGTTAATTCCTTGCTTCGTTTTCATCATTTTTCTTATGAAGGAAACAAATAATTAGACAAATAACAGCGAGAGATAGTTGTGTATGTCATGTTTTTTATAAGAAAAGGATGTGCTTTACAAATAAAACAAACATGGGATTCAGTCCACACAAAATCTTGGGTGACAAAAAAATTCGCAAATAACCAAAGCCAATTAGCACTACAATAAATGTGAAAGGAAGCTTTGGGTACTTGGACCCCGAGTATTTCAGAAAACAACGGCTGACAGACAAGTCCGATGTGTATTCCTTTGGGGTGGTGTTGCTTGAAGTATTATGTGCCAAGCCTGCCATCAACCCTGCCCTTTCAAGAGAACAAGTGAATTTGGCTGAATGGGGGCATGCAGTGGAAAAGAAACGGCCTGCTGGACAAGGTCATCGACCCAACACTAGTCGGCATGATCAACCCAGAGTTTATGAAGAAGTTTGCGGAAGCTGCTGAGAAGTGTTTGGCTGAGTATGGCGTGGACAGGCCCACTATGGGAGATGTACTATGGAATTTGGAGTATGCTTTGCAACTCCAGGAGGCCTCTTTACAGGGAAAGGTAGAGGATGAGAACAAAGCATTTGCAAATGTGGCCTCCCCTGCAACGGTCACCCTGTCTGCCGCACCTACGATATCGCCCATTTCTTCGCCTGAGGAGAACAGCAAGAACCTTGCTGAAGTTCAAGTCATTGATGAGCACTCTGGAACTGCAATGTTTGCCTAATTCGCCACTTTCAACGACCAATAAACCACGACATTTGTTTAAGTTAAACATAATTCTGGTTACATCTCTTTCTCAATGTTAATTTGTTGTATTCTACTTAATCTGTGTGAATACTTTGTAATTGAAAATTTGTTATTATGTCATATACTCTACTTAAAAATTAATATCTACTAGTATCCTGGTTTATGTAAGGTAATGTAACATTCGTAAAAGACTCATGTTATCAGTGCTTGCTTGATCCAAAGTTTTGTTTTGCCATTCTAGTTATGTATCTCATTTGTTTTAAAAAAAAATCTCTTAATGAAAGTCAAATCTTTGAAGGCTAGCTTATGGCCTTATGGGACGGACATAAACTAGTCAATGGGATGGTTCAGGACCTCAGGTGGATGTACGCCTGTACCGTACATGTCAAGAACAACTGGCGTGAGGGGTTAAATGAGACCAGTCGAGTCGAGTTTGAGCATATTTTAAACGAGCATGAAATTACAAGTTTCAAGTTTGAATGAGGCTGTGTTGCTTGTTCAATATCGATTGAGCTCAAATATAGGAGTAAAATAAATCACAGGAGGGAGTTGACTAGTTGAGTTTGAACAAAGTTCAATAAAATTGTTGAGCTTCATATTATATCTGTTTTGGCTCCTTGTAAGCTTACTATGTGGTTTTGAACTCTGTGGTTTTGGGTGAACAAAGTTCAGCCCATCTTAACTTCAGGCCAGGGATTTGGGGAAACTATTCGGGCTATCAATGGAAAATGTGAATATGATGGTGCCAACCCTGACATGGTGGATTCCCGTATTGAGTATTATATAGAATAATGTAACCAATTTTCGGTTCCCACTGATGATAACCTTAGATGCTAGAGATATTTTCATTTTTATTTCAAAATCCTATATGTATTGATGCTTTGATCAAATTTACTAGAATGAAACAGCAAGCTCCCTAGAAGATTGTCTGGGTACTATCTGAGAGGGAAGTTTTTCTCATCTGTTAATGGATTTAGTTCATGTACACCGAGAACCTCTCGATGCTTGTTTTCTAGACTTGCATATACAGAGGAAAGTAAGAAAGATACGATTGATACGATAAATATTTTTGGTTGCTTTCGAAATTCAAATATATATATTTATCCCACCAGAAAATAAGATAATCACAAATTCAAAAATTTGATCAAACAAAGATATCAATGATTTACAATCAAAACTCTGCACTTGTGAGATTCTTGTTGATGCATGAAACTGAATGTGAGGGCATTATATCCAATTCTGCTACAAAGTCCAAACCAGTGTACTACTACTTTGTGAACTTGTACTTTGTGCAGTAAGAGTTGTATTTTATTTCATCATTTGCACAAGAACTTGTGAAGTGGTGCATCGGTCAATTTGACTCACGAGTTCAAACGTTTCACTCATTCTTATAGCTTGGACTATGATCAGGGCATGCCTTAGTTAATGTGCACCCAAAGGATCTCATCTCATAATTCTATCCTTTCATAATGGAGATGTTGGTGAGAAATAAATTGCTCACCATCCACCAAATGACCAAATGCATCTGGGGTATCTTGATAAGATTGGAATAAGTGCAGGAGCAACTAATACTAGCCCAATTTTCTCATATCATCAATAGTAAAATATCATTGCAAAAATCTACAAAGTTTCAGAACACGTAAATATCAAGATCAGTTGATGGTGTTATATTCTTCAATATACAAGCAGATAGAAAAAAAATAAGTGCACTCCATAGACCAGTGATAGAAAGAGACCGTTATTTTTCTATTCCTCATGAAAGTCTATTCAAAACCCGTATTTTTATGCGCAAATTAGGCTTGTCTGCAGTCTTTGACTTGAAGTCTTCTAACGACTCTACCAAGATTATTTGTTGTTAGAGTGAAATCATCTGCTACTCCAAGTGAAATCATCTGCAAGTGAAATGTTTCTTCAATCCCTTACTTAACGAGGGCCAATCAAATTCATAATATAAGAAAGAGACAAAGGAAGAATATATTTGGTCTTCTGAAAAGTGAAGAAGTCGGAGCTCTTTCCCTATTCACTTGACTACAAATATTTTCAGCTATATTGAAGTCGTTAACCTTCTTCCTAAGATCATGCAGGGGAACTTGTAGTTGTAGAGATTGAATATGTCTCTGATTTCACCTTTCTCAGTTTAAGCTTAGACATGTTATCTGGTGAAGTGAGTCAAAGTTTAGGGTGTGACTTAGCTTAGCTCTATTGAGATGAGAAAGTAGTTCAAAGGAAGTTAACTTGCAGCTAGCTTTGAAATGAAAGCATCCAAGAATGAAGAGGAAGTTAAAAGGCTAAGGTTTCAAAACACAATTTCTTTTTTGTCATTTTATCAAACATATTAAGTGCACTTTTATGTTTAGAAATTTAAATGTTGAAACTAACATATAAATTCCATTATTCATTATTCTAAAACACTAGGACCAAGCAGAGTTGCACATTTGTAATTCATGAAATCAAAATGTATAGCCCTAATCTATTATTCTCAAAATTCAGGTACAAAGAATTAACGATCAACTTCAATAGATTTTTTACCTGTAATTAATAAGACTATAGTGGGTGAAAAACAGGTGCCTGGTGCCAAACTAGAAGATGCAAAAAGCCAAAATATGAACCGTAAATTAGGGGTCATAATCCTAAGAACAAATCAGAATAAGAGCAGTCCATTGCTAGAATCCCCCTCTACTAACAACATTCATGCTTATAACATTCAATCTTAAGAGTACCAAAGTATATCTAGTGTGACGACCCGACCCGAACTCCAATGCGGAATCCCAAGGTCGTGCCGTCAAGACAAGCTAAAAGACGGACAAGCACCCGCTAAGCGTAGTAGTGCGAGTCCAGAGTTGAACTAACAAACACTAAACAGGAATGAAAAGCCATAACGGCAAAACCGAATAACCAGAAACAAAAATCTGCGGAAGAAAATCATAAGTGAGACCAAAGCCTATAATTATAAACTAAGGAATACAAGGCTGAGAGACGACTATCTCTCGACAAATCTACGAATCGCGTGACGCAACATTGCGCACGTACAACAAACCATCGGCAATCCTAAGGCCGGCGAATCAACAGAACACCAACCTGATAAACAACCACTCAACGGCTATAACATGCCGGAGGAACAAATCCACTTAAAAGAACAAGATATTCAAATCCTAACAACTAAACCCAAGTCTCACGACTAATGTCGGAGATGACAATACCAACAATAATAGAATGAGTGAGCTAGAGCATACTCGAAATAACAAGGGAATAACTTCGAAAGGATACAACAGCTCGACCAAGCAAGTCGGCTCCCAAAATAATACAATAACAAAATACTAACATAAACTACCCAAGTAAAGTCTACATAACTTTACATTCGTGTCTCACAAATACATAATAACAGTAATAATAATAAACCCAAGCTTAAAGCCCTAAGACCACCTTCTAGGAATCACTATCCGAAGCCGCCACGCGCATCAACAGGATCACTGCAAAAACTAAGGAAAACAAACACACGAAATGAGTCATAATGACCCAGTAAGTTACTAAATGCAAATGTATGGCATAGCATGTCGTGGCATGGCATAATGCACAAGCATGCATAAAATCATGGCATCTTTATAGCATACCAATATTAAACTTGTATTAGTCACCGAGTAACATAAACTTCATAAACCACTTAGCACATTATCTTTTCATATAAGTGCTTATAGTAAGCCACATAAGGGATAGAGAAGATACCCAAATAGTGTCGTTGTCTTTGCTCTGCAATGCACATAAATACGGGTTGTACCATCGATGCTCGTGATTACATCGACATACTGAGCGGCTACACCGCAAGGGCAGCCCTTTCTCAGTCTAGCTTAGCATGATCCATTCGCTCTACAGATTACGAGATGGGCTAACTTCCCCACTGGGGCCAACAGTGGAGGGTGTGTGAGGTCCCAGGTACGGCGATCCATAGCGAATACGAATCTTACGATTCGTATAGGCGATGTATCGTCCCACCCTGACATAAAAACCAAATCCATATAATTGCCAGGTGGGCTTTTATGAAGTGCACAAGTAGATAATTACTCTCATGCTCAAACAAGAACCAAGACCGATCATAGCGGACTTATCAAATCAAGTAGGACATAAAGTTCTACACACCAATTTAACAATGCACATATTGTACACACTTAACAAATCCAACCAACCTATCCTTTAGTCCAAGAACCACCTATTGAGGTATTCATAACCCTCAAGTCACAACCCAATCATACGTAGCATATAAGCTCAAGAAATCACAACGTGAGGTCTATTATAGCCCTCTACTCGGGATTAAACCAAAGACTATTATTTAGTCTAAAAACAATCATAAATCCATACTTAGCATTTATCCTCACTTAAAGGTACACCGGACTCAACCATAGTCCCAACAGTCATAGATGTTCGACTTCTTCGAAGCCAACTCACAGGTATCAAAACTAAGCCGTAGTCATAACCTCGCAAGTGCTTTCATGTGCACCCGACCCAATTCCCTAAAAGAGAACTCATTTAAATAATCATTTCTTAGAGTAATACGAGATTATAGGTTGATCTCTAATGCTCCGTGCCTTAACGAGCACGCCCTAAATAAATCCCCAATAAGCCTCTAAATCTTGGGTGTCACAAATGGGACACAATTCAAGATGCTTGGGTACTCATTAACAAAACCAACCAAACCCGAACATCGTAGGGTTTTTAACCTAATGCTCACCAACATGATATTGAATCCTAAAACAACTCCATTGAGTCTTAAAATCACACATCATTGAATACATATTTCATCCAACCCAAAATTAGTACATCATTCAAGTTTATAGAAATTATTCCAAAATATAGTCCGGGCTTATATCCCAAGCCTAAAATCCAAGAATTCATCATAGACGTGGTCAACGAAACCCAAATGACGTAGGACTTCAACCCGAGTTCGTTAACACAATATTGAACCTATTACGACTTAAGTAGAGTCTACACACTAAGTTTCATTCTTAAACCCTTCCTCCATGTCAACATTAATACCCACTTTAATTAACAACAATATATCCAATAATTTGGGCTTAGTTCTCAAGCCCTAAAATTCACAACAAAATCCCAACATAAATCAAAACCCATTTCATGAATCACATCATTTCAAATAAATGTTCCTACTTATAAATTCTAATGAGTTCATATATCCAAGCCCCAATCATAGGCATTCCTTCACAATAAGTCCAAGTAACATATAGTCATGGTTTCTAACATGCTCATAGGCCTAGAAACACAAAGAAGAGTAATCACATATTCAATAATCATAGAATTCATCCTACACATGCTCTTAACAAGTTCTCATGCTCAAATCACAAATTAAAATCATACAAGGCAAGTATGTGTACTCATTGACCTCAAATAGCATAGAGTTTGTTTTCCTTAGGATCAATGAGTACAAAATCAAAAGAAGAAGAAGTAACTTACAAGTGTTCAACACCAAGAAAGCAAAGGAAGAAATCAATCGGTTAGAAATGCTCCTCTTCTTGAGCTCTACACCTTTAATGAAGGATTCTTGGGCAAAGGAGGAATGGATGATGAAGACCAAGGGCAAAGCTTCATGTAGCCATGGGAGAACTCTCAAGAACTCTCTCTCACGTTTTTGGGAATGCTCTCAGCAAATGAGAAGTCAAATGGCTGAATTGTGGCTTAAAAGGGTTTAAATGTTGAGTGGGACAAGTGTCACCACATTGTGGTCACTTTCTAATCTGATTTTGTGGCTTAATTGGCCACTAATGCACTCTTAATCCATCATTAAAAACTAGTTAGGGATGTTAGGACTTAAGTTGGAAGGGTTAAGGAGGTTTAGGATAGGTTTAGATATGGGTTCGAGAGTGCAATCGTCCAATTCGAAACAGGGGAAAAAATCCGTAACAAGACAGCAGACCGGCGGGTGAGGCGGGCGCCTCACCCAAGCCCATGCGGCCGCCTCAACTGCAGAGGCTACTCCCAAGTTCAGACCACTTTGCAATTACTCCCAGCATCTGAGGCGGGCGCCTCACAAGGTGCCATGCGACCGCCTCGGCTCCAGAACCTCTAAAACTTGATCTAAACTTGATCTAAATGGTCCCAAACTTTTGGGCAACCATTCTAAGGTTTAACCTAACTCAAAACAAGTCTAAAACACACCGAACAACTCAGAAACAACTCGGGCGAGACCGGAAGGGGTGCAACAACGTCTTGTTGAGAAGCGACGAATGAACTCGAAATCAAACGAGCGATGAAAGGAGACTTTTAAAAGGCAAGTCTAAGGGCTAATGAAGAAGCTTAAATACTTCTAGGAAGTTGAATAACAACTTGGGGAATAAGAATCCCAAAGGAGATTGCGACTCGATTCGAACTCTGTGATAGAGAGCGAATGCTATCTCCAAAACTTCCAAATCATCGATAGACTTAAGGAACACCTCCAACTTGAAGTCTAATACATCTAAACATGTTAATAAACCATCTTATAAGGCTAGGACCCAAGCAGAGTCACGAACACAAAAGCATAAGCAAACCCTCAATCGCGTCGCATTCAGGCTATCGTCGAGTCACGACTTGTGACTTTAGCAAAGTCAACAACTATATGGAGTCTCTAAATGTTGTTTTGGTCTTAATATGGTCTCTCAAGCATCTAGACCCTCTCATGAACCAAACATACGGTCGACAAAGAAAGAAGTGCAAGTATAGCCGCATGGCAAGAGAGATAACGAGGAGGAGGTGTCACGTCTAGCTTCTGATAGGATGCCATGGTTGCATCAATCACCAAAAAATAGAAGGATTCAAACTGGAGAGAAGAATACATTGTTCGAGGAAGAGTTCGACAACGATGGTGTGGCCGCCATCAGGAGACGATGGATTTTGTGCAAAGAAGGTCGGATGAAATCTGATTGAGAAGAGAAGTCGCAGAGGATGAGAAAGAATAACGGTTGAAATCGGATCGAGGGTTTTCTTTAATTTAGTCTAGATTAGGTTTTTACAAACGTAGTTTTATAAAATAAAACCAAAATTAGTTGCAAAATTGTTGCAAGTTAAGCGCCATTCTTCCCTCCCTTTTTTTTTTTCCCAAAACTGATGCGCGCTATTAAATTTATTATTGAACGGGAGATTACAAATACCATTGCACACTTTTTATATTGCAACTAAATTCAATTTTGTTGCAATATTCCGTTGCGATTGCCCTGTTTTCTTGTAGTGTAAGATATGTGTGGTTGTGATTCCATGTTTTGCATGAATATAATGTTTTGTCATTATTTTTGGACTTTAAGGCGAACGGTGATTATTTTTATTCATAATGCAAAGTGACTTTAATGACCATAAGTGACATATTTAATGTTATAAAGTGGCACGTTAACATAAATAGATTTCATTTTTAATGAAAATTGACAATTTTCAAAAAAATGATACACATTCATGGCAAAAAATAACGCAATTAAAGCCAAAAAGTAACCGTTTAAAGGAAAAAATGATAATTTTCATTATAAATGCAAGCTGATATTTCTAGGGTCAATGGTGACATATTTTATTCTAAAAAGTGACACTTTTAATATTAAAAAATGACACTTTTCATTTATAAACATGAAAGATGACACTGTAATTGACAAAAACTAAGAATTGCGGTAAGACTTTTAAATTTTAACTCATTTAATATAAATAAATTGTTTTATGGATAAGATCCATAAGATCGCAGACTCTAAACCAAGAAATAGGGCAGGCAAGCACGTCATGATTTTCTAAGATGTGTGTGGTTGTAATTCCTTGCTTTGCATGAATATGATGTTTTGTCATTATTTTTGGACTTCAAAATTCAAATAAAAAATCAATTATCTCCTAAAATATATTAATATCATTATAGTTGATTATAATTACAAAAATATTTAAGGAACTATCGATTTATATTACAAAGAAAGCCCATTTTTAGATATGCACAATTGACTAAAGTTATTTAGAGGTTGAGATTAAATTATTTTTAAAAATTTAATGGATGAGATTCATTCTCACATTCACACGCGTGTGAGAGTAGGCGGAATCGGACGGACCCGCCCGATAAACCCTCGGGATACACAAAAAAATCCG
>JABEVN020001456.1:0-24792 GCA_013146195.2 Codonopsis lanceolata
CCACGTTTAAGGAAGTAAGGCTCATCCCAAAAATAATTTTTAACTTCAGAAAGAAATTTCTTCCGCTCATGGTATCCAAAATCAGGGTTCACTACATCAGCCACAATAAAGTTCACAAAATTGGCATACCAAGGTTCACCAATTTTTCTTGAATCTGATTGTTCATCGGAAAAACATCTCTCGGAATATTGCTATCAATCATATGTTTTTCAAAATATGGCAAAGTTCAATCTAGATAAATGATCGCAACTACGTTTTCACAGCCTTTCTTATCCATAATTGCAATATCAAATTATTGAAGTAAGAGCATCCACCTAATTAGTCTAGGTTTAGCATCCTTCTTAGTCAATAAATATTTCAAAGCAGCATGATCAGAATAAACAATCACTTCAGAGCCTAACAGATAAGATCTAAATTTTTCTAAGGCAAAAATCACTGCTAGAAATTCCTTTTCAGTTGTTGTATAATTTAACTAGGCATCATTAAGAGTTCTACTCGCATAATGGATTACATGCGGTTTCTTATCAATCTTTTGACATAAGACAGCTCCTATGGCAAAATCCGATGCATCACACATAATTTCAAATGGTAATGACTAGTTAGGGCTAGATAGGATAGGAGCATTTGTTAATTTTTCCTTTAACAGATTGAAAGCCTCTAAACAGTCCTTGTCAAAAACAAATTA
Organism: Codonopsis lanceolata; assembly: GCA_013146195.2. Taxonomy (NCBI): domain Eukaryota; kingdom Viridiplantae; phylum Streptophyta; class Magnoliopsida; order Asterales; family Campanulaceae; genus Codonopsis; species Codonopsis lanceolata. The sequence continues at coordinate 686 of JABEVN020001456.1, forward strand.
TGTGTCTTTCGCAAACAAATTACACAAAGGTTTACAAATTTTTGAAAAGTCTTGAATGAAATGCCTATAGAATTCCTGCATGCCCAAGAAAACTTCTAACACCTTTTACTGAGACTGGAGGAGGTAGTTTAGAAATAACTTCTACTTTAGCTGGATCAACCTCAATTCCTCTCTTTGACACAATTTGTCCTAAAACAATCCCTTGGTTGACCATGAAATGACATTTTTCCCAACTAAGGGTCAGATTAGACTTCTAGCATTGTTTAAGTACTGAAGTCAAATTATTTAAACATTTATCAAATGAATCTCCGTATACAGAAAAATCATCCATAAATACCTCGACACACTTTTCAATTAAATCAGAAAAAATGGAGATCATGCATCTTTGGAAAGTAGATGGAGCATTACATAGACCGAAAGGCATCCTTCTATACGCAAAATACCAAAAGGGCATGTGAAGGTTATCTTTTCTTGATCTTCTGGGGCAATTGGAATTTGGTTATACCCAGAAAATCCATCTAAAAAGCAATAAAACTCGTAACCAGCTAATCTTTCTAAGATTTGCTCTATGAATGGTAATGGAAAGTGGTCTTTCTTAGTTGAAGCATTAAGTTTTCTCAAATCAATACACATCCTATAACCTATAACAGTCCTAGTGGGTAATAACTCATCTTTATCATTTTTAATCAGCATGATTCAGAACTTCTTTTTAGCATCTTCTTCAAGGTGGATTACATTGCATACACTTGGTAGGACTTATACCCCTCAAATCAGCTAAGGTCCATCCTATAGCTTTTTTATATTCTTGCAAAATTCTTATAAATTTTTCTTCTTGCTCTTCAGTCAGCTTTGAAGAAATAATCACTGGTAAGGTCTCATTTTTGCCTAAAAATACATATTTTAAATGATCAGGTAAAGGTTTTAATTCTAAAACAGGAGGAGATTCAATAGAAGAGACTAACTTCTCGTTAAAGTATCCTAAGGGTTCACGAACTATTTTCTCAATTCCTATTTCTTCTTTTCCCTCAAATTGTTTTGTCAATTCAGTAACTTCATTGTTTTCACTTTGATCTTCATTAGTTAGGAATTCTTCCAATTTGTCCCTTTTCACTTCTTGCACTATTTTTTTAGCCACTATGTTTTCTATCTCATCAACATAGAAACAGTCACTCATATCATCAGAACGCTTAAAGCATTGAAGGCAATTTCAAGCTTGTTTCTCCATAGCGGTCATGGACAATTTTCCATTCTTAACATTGATCACCGTATTGGCTGTAGCCATAAATGGTCTTCCAAGAAGAAGAGGAGGTGATTCTTCTGTAGCACTAGCTCTATTTTCCATTTCAAGAACTACAAAGTCTACTGGCATAATTAGTTTTTCTACTTGGACTAAAATATCTTCCACTATTCCTAAAGGATGCTTAACTGATCGATCTGCTAGTTGCAATGTTATTGAAGTAGGTTTTAATTCTCCTAACCCTAATTGTTTATAAACTGAAAAAGGCATTAGATTGATACTAGCACCAAGATCCAACATCGCTTTGATCTTCTTTGAATTTCCTAAAGTAATAGCCACATTAAAACTACCAGGATCTTTTAATTTTGATGGGAGATTTTGTTGAAGAACAACACTAACATTTTCAGACATAATCACTTTTTCATCTATCGAAATTTTTTGTTTTCTAGAACTTAATTCTTTAAAAAACTTTGCATATGCAGGAATTGTTTTAATTACATTCAATAAAGGTAAATTTATGTTCACCTTGGATAGCATATTATAAATTTCATCAAACTGTCTATTAGCCTTAAACTGCATCAAACGACCAGGAAACGGGATAGGGGGCACATAAGCAGGAGGTGCAACATAAGGTTCCTCTATTTCAGGAAAAATTGGTTTTTATTTTTCTTTCTCTTTAGCACTTTCATTTTTCTTGTTATCTTTTTCATCATTTACCTTTTCAGAAGACGTAGAAGGGATGTGTGCACTTACCTCTTCACTAATAATTTTACCACTTCGTAAAGTAGTAATTGCTTTAGCTTGCTCATTTTGACTTGGGAACTTCCCATTGTCACGTCCCTTCATTTCCTTGATATCATCACTCATTTGTCCATTCATAATCATTATCTTTTGTAGAGTAGAATTTACTGCAAGTAGGCCTTCTTCCAATTTTTGCACACGAATTTCGATCTCTTTTTGTTGAGAATTTTGTACAGTATTTCAAAATAATGATTCTGATTCCATTGTCCAAATCCTTGTGGTTGTTGTGGTTGAGGTTGTAAAGGCTTGTTCCCTCCCCAATTGAAGTTTGGATGATTCATCCATCCAGGATTGTATGTATTGGAAATAGGGTCATTCCTTTGACGTGGCGGGTAAGAGTTCATCGAATTTACCTGTTTCTGAAAAGCATGCATATTTCCACTAGACGTGCAACCATTAGTAGAAAAAGAAGTATTAAAATAATTCGAATTTGGATCAATAGGATAATTTAAATTGGCCACATCCATCATAGCTTCATAAGCTTCAATCTTAGCATTAGCCACTGCTAATGCATTGGATTCATCAACATTTGAATTTAACTCATATACTGTCTTAGCCTTTCCTCTCACACTCTTTTGTCTTGAATTATAATCCTATCATCTCGAATAGTTCATAAGCTTGATCAGGGGTTAATCCGTGGATCGACCCTCCTGCAGCACTATCTATCATAGTCTGCTGGTGCATTAAGAGTGAGTCATAGAATTTAGTTATTAGGATATCTTGTGAAATGTTATGATGGGGACATTCTATTAATAAAGATTTAAAACGGTCCCATGTTTCATGAAAAGTTTCACCTTGCTCCATCACAAAACACATGATTTTCTTTTTATGACTAGAAATAGAAGCATGCTGATAAAATTTAGCAATAAATGCATCATATAACTCTCTCCATGTAGATATGTTTCTAGGTGCAAAGGTCATGGACCATTTTTTAGCATTATCTTTTAAAGTACAGTGCAGAAAACGCAACTTAAATTCTTCATCAGTCAGTCCTCCTTTGGGGAAAGTTTCAACTAAATGACCAAAATCTTGCATAAAAGATATTGCATCTACTGCAGGCAATCCATGAAAAGTTGGAAACATACTGTAAAAATTTCCCTTAAGTTCAAATTTTTTAACTCTATCAGGCAAGATTAAACATGACAGTTAAAAATCTATATTAGGGCAATTATAGCCTCGCATCGTTCTAGCGACTTGCATCTCGTTCCTTGCAGCCACAACTGCTTTAGCAGGAGCAACTGGATCTGCTCCTTGATTTCTTCTATTATCTGCCATTGGATTGTTTTGTTGGGGATTCCTTCCTAGATTATTGATGTTGTCATTAAAATCCGCCAGTGTGGGATTCAACGAACGTCGACCGTGCATAAAATGCACAATCCACTACCAAACAAAAATAATTTAAAAGCAAGTAAACAAATAATTTTTTTTGTTGTTTTTGATTTTATCTATATTTATTTTTTATTATTTTATATATTGAGAAAGCAGAAAATATTTAAAAACTTTTTAATTAAAATCCTCCCCGGCAACGACGCCAAAAACTTGATGTGTCTTAAAATTACCTTGCAAGTGCACAAGACTATTGTAGAATAGAAAGATGGTAGCAAGGGTCGAACCTCAGGGAGAATGAATCAAAAAGGATTTAATCTAAACTAACTAAAACAATTGCAATAAAATAAAAGAAGGGTTTTTGTTTTTGAATTAAAATTAATACTAAATTAAACTACTGAAAGGAATCTAAAATTAACTACTTACAGAAGACTGAATTTATGAAGGTTTTATGAATGAGAAAAGTCCAGGTATTGGAATTCACTTGTATCTCCTTTTATGTGTATTGGTCTAAATATATCTATCAATTATGGGTTCTATCGCTAGGTAAAGGATTGAGACTTACGGTCGACGATTGCAATCCTTAGTACTCTGCTTTGGCTGTGCTTTCATGGTCCGTCCACACAGTAATTAAGAGTCCATTAAGTTCCATAGGAATTAAAGCATGGAGGAACGGACTCTATGGTACTCCAAATTGCATTCCACCATACAATACGAACCTAGATCTACCTCCTTAGCCTACGGTCGGGAATCAAAGAGACCTATTTATCAATTAGGTTGGCCAGTGTATGACTTATGCATTCGATGGTGCAGTTCATCATACCCACGAGCTTACACATTCATTAACACAGCCATTATAAGATAATTTCAATGTAAACCAATTATAATCTAATATGATAAACAATAAGTTGATAGAATAAGAATATATTAACACATAAAATTCGATACAAAGTTACCTCCAATACCTAGGATGGTGAAGTTAGTTCATCATAGATGATGAACACAACATATGAATGGTTTGGATCATCTTCAATCTTCAATAATTGAAAGTAAAACTAAATTACAAAGTATTTTTGCCTCTTGAGAGTGCTCAAGAGCAGGCTAATTTGACCTAAAAACGGATCATACCAAGCTTATAGAGGTAGAGTTTTATTTATACTAGCTAGGGTTTTGGAGAAAAGACAAAATCTGCCCTTGCTAAAAATCGGGGTTGAGCGGTCGCTCAACCCATGCCCTGAGCGATCGTTCAGTCTCCTGCTTCCAGATTCTTGCTTCTGCTTTTTGCGCACTCGCTCAGCATCTTGCTGAGCGAGCGCTCAGCCTCCTGAACATTATTTTTAGCCCTTTTGATCCTTCTTCTTTAGCAGAATTGCACTTTAGGCCCTTGGAAACTCCATATAACTGCAAAATCGTCTGAATTCCATCTTTTTCCTCAACTTTAACCTGAAACTCATAAAACACTAAAACCCATATCAAAAGCTTTGGAAACTCGCAGAAAAGCACAATCTAAGTAGGAATATATACACAATAGATGCGTATAAAATACATCTATCAAGGCACGTAGCCTTTTTGTTGAGAAACTTGTTCACTTTCTTTAACTTAATATTCTCCTACTGGACTACATTGAGAGTTTTTAATTCGGTTTCCAGCATGGATTTATTAGTTCCCAGCTTCTCATGGCTTTTAGCTAACATTACATAAGCCTTTCTAAATTCATTGAATTCCTCAATCATGTCTTGAGCATCCTTGAGGATTTCTTCTTTAGAGGGCTCTTCAGAATGTTGTTCTATGTTAGCTTAGAAAGGAGAGTACTTGACTTCATTTTTTAAGTCATAGGTGGGAGGTGATTCTAGAGCAACAAGGCAAAGGCAAATATGAGCCTGCTTAGGAGAGTCATCATCATCCTCATCAGAATCAGTCTTAAACCAAGTAGACACTTGGTTTTCCCCTAAATATTCAGCCAGCAGACCCCTATGTTTTGAAAAAGTTTTAGAAGGTCGCCTTTTGTAAGCTTTGAATTTCAACTTAGGACATTTAGAAGCAAAGTGACCAGGCTTCCTGCAATTGTAGCAAACCAGCTCATTGTTTTGTGAGCTTGCAGTAGTCTTTCTGAAAGACTGCTGGTTTGCATCCTTCTTCTTATTAAACTTTGAGAAACATTGAAACTTCTTAACGAACATAGAAAATTGTTCATCAGAAAGAATTTCATTTTTATTTGAAGAAGAAGTAGATTGTTTATTTTCTGGAAAGGAAGGTTCTTGAGAAATTGCAGAAAAAGAAGGAAGTTTAAAATGTTTGTCATGTTCTTGAGCTTGAAGAAGTTCCTGCTCATTGATTGTTAAACTTGCATACAGACTTTGAACTTTGGACTCTTTAATAGTTGTGGTTTTAACATGCCACAAACTTCCCAAGGAAGCTAAAAATCTCATATTAACTTCCTTAACACTATATTCTTTACCTAAGGAGTAACAACTATTTACTACCTCATAGAATCTGTCATATGCTTGACGGAGAGTCTCCTTTAGATCTTTTCTGAAAGAGTCAAACTGTTGAATATAGTTGTATTTTATGTTGTCTCTTGTGGGCAGGTCTCCTTCCAGATATTCCACAAGTGCTTCCCACATTTCTTTTGCAGTTTTACACCTGATTATTTGCTGGTATGTGCTTGTGTCGATAGAGCTACAGATAATGTGTATAGCCTTGCTGTCGAGTTCAACGAGCTTCCTTTCTTCGTCAGTCCATTCATTGATGGACTTTGGCTCTTCAGGTGGTCCACCTCCTACTTCAGCAAGTAGTTTTGGCTTCATTGGAATATGGGGACCTATTTGAACACATTGTCACAAACGATTGTCAATAGAATTCATGTATCTCATAACCTTGTCTTTCCATACATCGAAATGGCCTTCATCCAATATTGGGACGTGTCTTGTATTCGAGGTAGGAAGCATATAGTGAGTCATAGGATCTATTCTTAAGAGGTTAGTATCAGAAAAACTAGTTTTCAAAGAATTAAGCTCTGATACCAATTGTTGGTCCCAAATAGGCTCAATCTAGGCTAGAAAGGGGGGTTGAATAGCCTAGTTATAGTTTTAAAAATACTTTAAAATCTTTTCAAAGTATTTTTTCCTTTTGAATATAACTAACTCTTAAAAATAGTTAGGGCAGTGGAATAAAGAGAGATCAAACAGCTGGGAAAACTGTTGCTAACAATAAGGTTCAGCAGCAGACTTAAACAGTTAAGAACAGTAGCAGAAGCAGTTCAAACAAGGTAAGTAGAGATAGTTCAATCGAGACAATACGCAAGAATGTAAAAGTGGTTCGTACTTTGAAAAGTACTACGTCCACTACCAAAGTGGTTAGCTTTGGATTTTGAAAGGTGCACTTGTTTATCCACTATGTGAGAAAATTAGATCTCTAATGGATCGTGTACAAAATAGTTTTCAACCAAGTGTTTAATGATGAGAGAAACAATCAATGAATAATTGTTCTCTCAAGTGCTAAAGTAAAGAATAGTTAATAGCAAACTAGAAGAATCTGATAATGAGTCGTGATTGGCAGACCTGCAGCTTCGAAAAGTTTGATGAAATGTTAGTTCTTGTCCTTTGATCTCTTGAATGCTTGAGTGTTGAAGATGAAGTTTGAGTATTGAATGCGTAAGAGATGTGTGTTTTTTCAGATCTTCAAGAATCGAATAAATAATAAGGGAGGTCTTCAGGACCGTTGGATTGGGAAGGAGAGGTTGTATCCAACGTTATGATGCATTTCGGCGGCGCTTTGTAGAATGAGTGCATCAAGACAGTCATCAGAGATGCAATGATGCAGGGCAGACATTCCAAACAGAGTAATGTTGCAGCTTGCAGGCGTTACAGCTTGAAAGTCTTCTTAGCCAAAAGGGGTAATATCTTCAGACTTCATGATTCAGACAACAATGAGGAAAAATTGTCTGTACAGTTGTCTGAGTCAGATAATTACATGGTTGACTTCATTGGATGGAAATCTGATGAGGGTAATTTGAATATTTATCGCAATTGAGTTGTACACCGCACCTACCTGTGCTTCTGCTCGCTAGCTTTTTAAAGGTAGTCCTGCTTGCAAAGTTGAGTACTGGGACTTGACTTTGGCCCAAGTGGTGTTATGCTCACTAGTTTTTCAAAGGTAGTTCTGCTCGCATAGTCGAGTACTGGGACTTGACCTTGACCCTAGTGGCGCTTTGCATGCTATAGAAAGGACTTAAACAATCAAATTATAAAGCGTACTGGTTAATTAAAATATAAAATGGTGGTCAAAAGCGACTAAAGTCATGACTCATCCCATCACTTATGTTATCTTGTCTGCCAAGATGAAAGTGATTAAGCCTCGACCATCCCGAGAAATTAAAGAAGATTACGAGCGAAAGTACTCTTTACCCTCGAGATGAATCTTGAAGAATAATGAATAGGGGGCTACTGATGTGCATATTTTGGGTCCGCGTCAATGGCGTATGAGCCTCATCTAATGGCTCATTATATTTTACATAATGTCAAAAGGCTTGGGTCGGGCAGATAGTCCACGAGCTAAGACTATTCCATCCAAGTAAAAATAACCCCACTAGTCCATAGTGATGGGGGCTCTCTTTCTCTTTTTCTGATTTAGAATCATATACGCATTTGGGGGCTACGCGCCCTCTCTTTCATACTCAGTGTACTGATAAACACGTCGGAGAGTTTTTGGTGGGGCCCCTCCCCGCTGACTCACGGTGTTTATTTTACAGATAATATAACCAGATATCTACTACTGACGACAAGATGACCGCCGGACGGCAACTCCGGTGACCCACGTCCACCGCTACCTTTGGCACCCCCGATATGATGCTTTTTTGGATACATCAAAAGGCAATTAACAGTTAATTGGGACTAAGATGACGATTCAGTCTTGTGGGAGAAATTGGTGTGTCAAGAGAGCTCGCATTGTACGAAAGAATGATGTGTGAAACATGGTTTATGCCTTACCTCGATGAACTGCCTTGTCGTTGTCATAGTTAGATATGTTAATCGGGTTGACCATACCCCTATAGGGTTGTGACCTGTGGCGGACGCATAAATTTTTCCAACCGGGTGCACAAATTTAATAAACATTACAAATCATAATTGTCCCCTACACGTTTTCATATTTTGAAAACGTTTAATTACATCATCATTTGTAACACTTTTAAGCAAATCTTTTTCAATAAAACATACAAGACAATCATTTAAAAATTGATCACAAATTCGGTTTCGTAGATCCGTCTTGACAATATTCATTGCAGAGAAGCATCTTTCCACGCTTGCTATTGCTACCGGCAAAATCAATGCGAACTTCAAAAGTCGACACACCAATGGGTACGACAAGTATTTCCGTGTTTGCACAAACAATGTTGATAGATCAACAAGCCCCTCCAATCTACTGAATCTGTCATCTGATCGCAAATCCATAATGTATGTCTCTAGTTGATTTTCAAGCATCATACAATCAACTAGAGAGAAGTCATCCGGATAAAACTGAGCCATTCTTACCAATTTTGCTATATTGAAATCAATAAAATTATTACTTGGATTCAAACAAGCAACACAAAGAAGCAACTCGGAATTGACCTCATCGAATCGATCATTAATCTCTAAAATTTGCTGATCCATAATGGTATTAAAACATTCTACACGATAATGAAAATCGTTAGTAATGTTTGTCTTACACCAAGGACGGTGACGATTAACATATTCAGCATTCATATCCACACAATCAATCTTGTTCTCATTACAAAAACCAGTAAATAGTAATCTTACCTAGAAGAGATTCTCATCCATCATTTCTTGCTGCTTGCAATTTCTGCCTAGTTACTTTAACAAGTGTCATAGCATTCAAAATATATGTATCTTTGCTTTGCAAAGCTAATGACAACTCATTTGCGAACGAAAGTACAGTCAGCATTAATTGCAAATTAAAGACAAACTCAAATGATTGCAAATATCCCAATAAACCAACTGCTTGTGCTTTTTTCGATGAGTCTGAAGCATCACACGAAACAATTTCAAGAACTTCAATAACAGAAGAAAACAAAGCAACCAAGTTCAATAATGATTTATAATGAGACCCCCAACGTGTATCTACATCTCTCTTAAAACTTAATTCTTGATTTAATCCCTTCCCCGTCTCAAGCAAACCACTCTCGATTCCTTCCGTCACTTTTTCTGCTTGTTTTTGTCGAATAATGTCTTTACGCTTACAAGATATTCCAACAACATTTAATAAAGAGGAAATCATGTTAAAAAAAGTCTGCAATATCAACATTTTTCCTAGCCACAGCAATAAGAGCTAATTGAAGTTGATGAGCAACATAATGAACATAATATGCAGACGGATTTTCATTCATAATCAAAGTCTTCAACCCTCTGAATTCACCGTTCATATTACTTGCACCATCATAGCCTTGACCCCGAATTTTCATCAAACTCAAACCAATATCCGCAAACACATTATCAATAGCAGATTTCAAAGATAAAGCAGAAGTCTCCATCACATGCACAACACAAATAAACCTCTCTTGAACATTTCCACAAGAGTTAACAAATCGCAAAACCACAACCATTTGTTCTTTGCCAGATACATCACTAGACTCGTCCACCATTAATGAAAAAAAAATCATCTTTGATCTCTTCAATTATTTTTCGTACTATCACTTGTGCAAAACAATTAACAATATCCTTTTGAATGTGAGGAGATATCATTTGACAATTTTTTTTGAGCATTTCCCATAACAAATTTATGAACATAATCGTTTTGATCAGCACAAAACTTAATCAATTCAAGAAAATTCCCTCTATTTGAAGAATCTTTGGTCTCATCATGATCACGAAAAGCCAACCCTTGGCTCAATAAAAATCTACAAGAATCAATTGAAGCACATAATCGAATTCGATAGTCATTTCTCACAATGTCTGATTGTCTATGAAGAGCAACCGCAATAGATTGTTTTTGTCTATTTAAATCCTCACACTTTTTTACCGACATATTATGATTACTATTTACCGCACCAACATGGACATCCAACCTTTCTTTTTTATTCCAAGCACAAAAGCATTCACTTATAAATGCTTCACCACCACCTTTATTACCGATTTTATCTCTAAACAAATAGCAACACAAACAATATGATTTATCTTCTTTCATGCTATACTCTAATCAATTAGCATATTGATCAAACCAATCCGAATTAAAACGACGCAATTTAGTTCCCATTTGTTTTTGAGGGAAATCATGGTCACGGGGTTGACAAGGCCCCTTCAACAAATAAGCTCTCCTAATTTCATCAATCTGGTTGGGGTTGTATTCAAATATATTTTTTCGTTCTGCGGGATCTGATGGAAGACTATTCAAATCAACTAATTCTTTCGTAGCTGAAGTAACATGAATAGATTGAGACCGTTGATTACCAACAGATGAACTACTAGATGCACTACGTGTTCCAAATTTTTCTGCTAGTTTCCGTTTATAAAATTTCTCCATAATCACTAAAACCAAATTCCTTCAAATCAACCACAATTTAGAAATCTACACAAATAAAAAAATCACATAAATCAACTACTTCAACCCCCAAATTAAAATGCCCTAATTTCAGATTAAATAAATAAAATTTTATTACCAAGATATTGAATACACAAATTTAGTAAATAAAACAATACTATATAATATCATCTATCACAAATTCACAAATCACAATTCACAATTCACAACAATTACATAAATTAAATACTTAATTAGAGTTATTTCAAATTAGGGTTATTTTAAAATTAGGGTTATTTTAATTTTTAAAATTTAAATCGCAATTATAATTTTGAAATTCATACAATCATACTTTGATTTAGACAATTATAATTTAGAAATTCACAATCACAAAACACATATGACATATTCACAAATCACAATTATAAAATATAAATTCACAACAAATAAAAAATCAGGAATAGATGAATCAGTGAATCACAGTTAACAAATAATAATGCAAAAGACAAAGGGAAACTAACTCTGTAACAGTAAAGTCTTAAAGTTAAAGGGAAAAGGTAAAGGGAATTAGGGGCTGACCGGTTACAGAGTACAGACTGAGGACGGAGGAGTGGAGGACCGTTCGTGACTCGTGAGATGCAGTGTAGAGCAGCAGATCTAAAGATGGATTGGAGAATGGAAAGCCTCACTCCCTCGGCGAGTTGGACTCGGACTGCAGGTGGAGGCCGAATTGCCGAGTTGGTGAAAGCTGGCCTGATTCTGAAGCCATGTAATCACCAATTAGTTCGCCAAGATTCGCTAGGACGGGAGGATTTCAAATTTTTGGGAAAAGGGTTTTGGCTTTTGGGTTTCAAATTTTCACAGGTAACTAGGTAAGTAAAAAAAATTATTTAGGTGGGGGCAAATTGTATATATTATAACTAATTATTAAAAATTAAAAAAAATCCTTTAACAAAATTTTCTCCAAGTGGGGGCAACTGCCCCCAGACCCTTTGTCTTCTGTCCGCCTCTGGTTGTGACCCTATATGGCTAGCTTTATTAGTCCTAAATTTAATAGGGTCACCTTTTCTCGACCCTAACCCTTTTCAGTTTCGGTTTAATACAGTAGGCCCTGCGATCCTCGATCCTTTTAACATATCTAGTGAGATATGTTACTTGGTTGACCCTAGCCCTATAGGGTTGTGACCCCTACAAGCTAGCCCTATTAGCCCTAAATTTAATATGGTTACTTTTTCTCAACCCTAACCCTTTCCAGTTACAGTTTAACAGAGTTGGCCCTACGGTCCTCAGTCCTTTTAACATCTCTAATTATAGTTGCCATTGCTGGGGAAGACGAAGAGGACAATTCGGTCTTGTGGGAGAAATTGTCTTTTGACTTTTACCTTCACTTGGTTTATTTTTATTTTCCTTTTTTACCAATATTAATATTAAATTTTTAACAATTAATAATTCAAAAATATCTTTAATATTAAATTGCTAAGTAAATGGTGAAATTATATCTAACCTACATATGCAATAATCAATTAATGGTAAAATTTTTATTTTATAACATGTTCTTTTTTTTTAATTTTATATAAAAAACTATTTTTTTTTGTAAATTTGTTTTAGTTGTTATAAAAAAATTATAATTCAAAAATATCTTAAGTATCAAGTGGTTAACTAAATGGTGAAATTATATCTAACCTACATATTCAAATAATCAATTAATGATAAAATAAATTTATTACACGAGTCCCACTTTTATAATTTTAATAATATTTTTGTAGATTTGTAATTTCTATATAACAATTTTTAATTCAAAATATCTTAAATGTCAAATGTAATTGAATGATAAAATTATATTCCAATTTCACTTTGCACCCCAGAAATTAAATGATCAAAATAACCATCATGTGACATGCTCATGTCAATTTTCATTATCATATCTAACCTCCATTGACGGAAGGGGACAAAATGAGACAAATGACAACATCATATATGAAGTTGAGAAAATTTTAACATTGGAGGTATTATGGGTTGGGTGTATAAGTGAGGGTGGTAAACATATTTTGGTCATATAATTATCCATTTATTAGTTGAAACTAGTTTTACACTCGTGCGTTAAATGCACGAATAAATGTATTTTTTAATTAAATTATACTCAAGTAGAACAAAATGGCAAAAAAAAATTAAAAGAATAAATTAAGTAAAAATAATGTTGGAGAGAACTAATTAAATAAAAATACGTAATTGTATTGGTAATATTGTAGATTTTGAAAAAAATTCTTATGCATGGCATTCATTGTTTTATTTGTCAACCTTTCACCTAGTATTAATAACTTCAATGACAAACCATAATAGTTGTTATTCTAGAAACTGTGACATTTTGGTAACGCTCAATGCGAAACAAGCCTACTGGCGAAGTCAAGGGGCCATCTGACTGCAGTGAGTGGTCAATGCGCCAAAGGAGCTCTGCTTTCAAGCTTTCCTTCAGGACTAAGAGAAGTTAAGCTATACCTGTCTTCAAAGCAATGAGCCGACACGAAAGAATTCTTTAATCTATTCAGTGACTGAAACCAGAGGCAAAACGCCTTCTTCGAATCCCTCTTCGTCCGAGTTCATGACTTGGGTGTCCGTGCGCCTCCTCCCTTTCTCGGGTAATTTCTTGACCTCTTTCTCCAGTGCTTGCATGGCAACCTCCGATGCATTCATAAAAAATTTCGATTGAGTTTTCCTTTGACATGTATGCACTCGGGCTCCGGCTGAATAATACGCAGCTACTTCTCCGTGAACTGGGGATGGGGATTCCGCATATGAGACCCTTGGGGGCGTGAAGTGTCCAATATTTCTTTCAAGTAGATGATTTTCAGCATTAACGGATCCGCCAACATTAATGACAACCTAAGGGAGGGAAAACAAATCAAGATGAATGACTAGGAAGATCTCAAGATCTATCCGAAAATAAAGTAGAAATCCAGCGAGCAGTCCATTGATTATTGTAGTCTCGAGACTGTCCTCTCAGGGCCTCAGGCCTACGGGATCAGTAGTCATCTTCTAAAACGGTATGTTTGTAGCAGCACTTTAAATAGCTTATCTAAAGTAGAGTTCCCTCCTCCCTCGATGATCGTTTGTTCCAGATGAAGAAGATGAGGTGTGTACGAGTGAGAGAGATAGAGAGATTATTTTGAGGAAAATGGATTGAAATGAAAATTGATTGCTATGGTATAATTGTGTCATAGATCGAGGGTATTTCTGGAACAATCTAATAAAAGTTCTTTTTTCAAGTTAAAAAAAATGAACCGGAGAGGTTAAAAATTTAGAAGAAATTACGAGTCGTTCTACTTTTCAAAGTTTTAATAGCTATGGTTATGTGTTAAAAAAAACAGAAAATGACACTTTTGGGAGTAAAAAGACTCTGATACCCTTAATGAGTCTGAGATGCACTACGGAAATGCATCGCGATGCATTGATTTTCGCACTACGATGAATCAATTTAAATGGAATCAAATTTAATTACAAAATCCAATTTTGTATCTTGATGAATCATTTTTTGCACCGCGATACATATTTTAATTACCTAATCCAATTTGCATCGCGCTGTACCAACTTTTATGTACCGCGAGGCATCAATTCAAGCAATAATTGATGCGTCGCGATGCAAACTGGGTTCCAATTTTTGCACCGTGATACATAAGATAATATCTAATCCAATTTTGCATCGCGATACAAAATCGTAATTAGCCGGACCATGTCCTCCTCTTTCTTCTTTCATCTCCTCTGTCGTAAGCCTTCTTCTTTCTCATCCTTCGCTTTCGTCCTATTGAAGAATCCTTAAATCCAACACATATCCATTACAGTTTCGTACTTAAAGGTTTAGAAAAATTGATTACCTTTCGGGGGCGTTGCCTCTGAACCCCCATGAAGAGGCGCTGCCCCCTCGACCCCGCGACTTGACCGGACAGGTTGATCCCCGTTTCATTGCGTAACAATGGTAATTTTTGAATAATCCAATGTGTTTGTCGGAGTTGTTGAAGGGGACGATGACATTTTCGGAACAATATTTCGAAAAATGAACTTTTGTGGTTTAAAAAAAGAAAGGTGGACTAGAGATGTTACAAACTTTGGAAAAGGAACCGACTAGAATTTCACCAAAAAAATTATGAAAGTAGACCGACTTGAAATTATCTTTTAAATAAGAAAAAATTACGGGGCCGGTCCACTTTCTATATTTAAAATTATGAATGTTAACACTGTTAAATCGCGATATATTAATATGTGAACCGCGATACAAAATACATGAGTTACTTTAATTTCTATATCAACAGCCAGAAAATTATGTGAACCGCGGTATATAATTATATGTATCGCGATACAAAATACATGTTTACTTCAATTTTTGTGTTTAAAATTATGAATGAAAGGCTGTATCGAGAGATCGAAGTCTGGGCATGTCCCAGATAAATCTTCATAGATCAGCTACATGTGGTTGTTTATCATCAAGTTGCTTCTCACGCTTTATCATCAAGTTCATAAAGATGAAGGAAGCAGATGATAAACAACAACTGGAATTTTACATAAATCATATGGAGTGAGACGAAATAACAGTAAATATTTAAAAACGAAATAAAGAAGAATAAGAGTTTTTGTTATTAATTTATGACTGTTGATATACATGCTGTGTAGTTTGCTTTTTTTAATGTTGACTGCTTATATTCTGTTCATTTATATATCGCGGTTCACATAATGTTGAACCGCGGTTCATATATTTATATATTGTAGTTCACATAATTTTTCTGGCTGTTGATAATTTTTGCACCGTGATATATAAATATATGAACCATGGTGCATCCCATCTTTATTCGTAGCACACCTCTTGCTCATTATGGGTATTGCATTCTTTTCAAGTTAAAAAATGTCATTTTCCGGTTGAAAAAAAAGAGAGGGTACTTTAACGATTAGAAACTTCAAAAAGTGGACCAGCCCGAATTTTTCCTTGTAAATAAGGGTGATAATCATGCCGGTTCTTCGTGAAGAAAATATAACCGCAAAAGTCCAATATATTTGTTTTAAACCGCTAAAGTACACTTTTGGAGGGAAATGACGAAGGTACCCTTAATAAAGGAAAGGCGCGCGGACAAAGCTTCAACCCAAATTTGGGCATTGCTCAAAATATTGGGTGTCGAAATGCAAAATTCACTACCCCAAATTTGGGCATGGCTCAAAATTTTGTGCATCCCCCAAAATTTTGGGCATGGCTCAAAACATTAGGCGTCATTCATTTTGAGCAACACAACCCAGGTTTATTGAGATTAGAATGACTTGGGCGTCGTTCAAAACATTGGGCGTCGTTTCTACGTGTATTGTGATTGCTACATTCCTACAGTTTTAATTCATAACATTGGGTGTCGTTCATTTTGTGGGGTTCAAAACATTGGGCGTCGTTCATTTTTGTGGGGCTCAAAACATCGGGCGTCGTTCATTTTAGACAACGCAACCTGAGTTTATTGAGATTAGAATGACTTGGGCATCCTTCAAAACATTAAGCATCATTCCTACGTGTACTGTGATTGCTACATTTTTACAATTTTAATTCATAACATTGGACATCGTTCATTTTGGGCCGTGTATTGTGATTGCTACATTCCTACAATTTTAATTCATATTATCATATTTTGCAACTGGGAGGCAATGATGACCACATCATACGAAACGATGCCGACATCATATGCAACAACACCCCACATCATAGGCAACGACACCCACATCATATGCAACAACGTCCACACCATAGGCAATGACGCCCACATCAGAGGCAACGATGCCTAAATTGGATTTACCTGAAAGCTTTGCTTATTCCTTTCAATTGTAGTACTCTTTTGTAAGTGAAAACAAGCATTCCAACAAAAGCAAAAATAAGAGTTGGAATTCCTTTCCCTTTATATGTATGCTATTTCTCTAAAAAACGATCATCAATCTCAATCTAGAAATTTTGCAACTCAATGCATGCTTAAGTGACATGTATTTGGTTACGCTCACATTGCAACTCATGGCAACGATGCCAACATTGGAGGGAACGATGCCCACATCATAGGCAACGACGCCCACATTGGAGGCATGTCTGAAAACTAAGCATCATAGGCAATTGCCCAAATGACGTCCACATCATAGCCCAAGGAAACTAAGCATCATAGTCTAAGGAAAAACATTGGCCACTGCCCAAACAACACCCACATCATAGACAACGATGCCCACATTAAATGTAACGACGCCGATATCAGAGGCAACAACTCCCACACCATGTGCGAAAACTTTAGATTCAATTTACGTAATACTCAAGCTCTCTGCATTGCATTGGAATGAATGATTGAAGTCTACCAATTGCCATGGAAGATGCTCTTCTTCTTCAAATTTGTAATTCCCATGGAAGGTGCTCTCATCGTTAACATTAGTGGTGTTGTTCATATCCTCCCTCCATGTCGTTTTGTATTAATTGATTTTTTTCGTTGATTTCAGTACCTAGTTTTTGTTTATCAATCATTTAAATAAAGGAAAATCACTCAATATAAGAAAATGTCCATAACGGGGAAGAGAGAAAAAGTCAGATAAGAGAGTGAAAGAGAAAGAGATAAGACAAAACAAACTCAGGGCATTTTTGAATAAAATTTTGAGAAAACATTTTACCGATTAAATAAAAAAATTAAAAAGTAAAACGATTATAATTTTACAAAAATATACGGACCGCAATTATTCCTTTAAATCAATACCACTTGTGTTATTAGGCTTCTTAAAAATAGATGGTCAGAAGTTAGAATCTCACAAAAAGGAGCCATCCAAATAAGTAAAACCATTTTAGGGAAAATATGACCTCATTTGTCGGGCTACTAATCATATAGGCCTATTAAATACGTATGTCAAATGCGACTAAGCCCAGCCCGGATCGCAAAGCTGCGTCGTTTTATATACAAGCTGAACTTAAAAAACCTAGTTAGCTTTGAATGAATCTCCATCCCGTCTCTCTGTTGCGGCAGAAAACACACCTTCTCGCTGCCCTTCCCCACTCCGGCATTCTTCTCCAATAGCTCCGATAACGCCAAGCTCCGCCACAACTAGCCGGCGACACCATTCTTACATCATTTGGTGACCCAATTCTGAGTTTAGTACGCTTATACTTTATAGTGGGTTTCTTTCCTCTGGGTATTTTTGAGCTTGTGTGTATGTTTTCTGGTTGCTAGTTTTCTGAATTCTCCATATACTAATGGTGGGTACATTCAAACACTCTCTCAATTATGGATCGCTTTGTCTAGGGTTTTACTCTTTGCGTCATATACACACGGTTTAACCGTTGTTTATGGATGGAATTGGGGGCTGTGATGAAAATAAGGAAAGTCATGCACCACTCTGATGCTGATGATTGACAAACTTTCTCATACCCATTTTTATTTCTGAGCCCTCTCCAATCTGTTTGCTTTTTTCAATTTGTTTATTTTACTTAAATTTTCTCAAGTTTATTTATTTGTATATATTCGAGGTAGAAGGAGGACCCAAATGATGGGATCTATTATTGTAGATCAAATCATGATGCGGACCGTATCAGCATTAATTAATGTTGCTGGGGATAAATATTTGGTTTCTGATGGTTCCTTGTCTTCAAGTATTTCATAAATTGGGAGTCTTAATACTATTGTTATCATAGCCCTTGGTTACTTGTCTTCAAGTATTTGCATAAAAATGAAGATTTTGAAGGTCTTTAATCTAAAGATAATCTTATGAATTAGCATCTCTTTATTTCATGCATTTTATAAATGGTGGTGCCAAATTGATTGTGGTGGGAAAAGTAATGGTTGTAGATACTCTCAACCATCAACGATAAGATAGATTGCCTATCAAAAGTAACAAATGAATAATAAAAGTTGTCCCGACTAACTTCTATCTGCGTCCCGATCTTGCTCTAGTCAATTGGCAGATTTGTATAAATTCTCCAATCCAAATGTTTCATTTCGGTTGACTGGTGCATGATTTTGGTGAGAAATTCCTACTTTTGAATTTTGATAGACAAAAGCCGCAAGTCACTATTAGTTGAAATTTTGGGTTGCATTTGTGATTGGGGAGACTAATTGATTTTTGTAATGAGGAAGCCAGCAGTGGTGACGAAGGGGGAGAGCTGGAGAAATGTGTGGTGGAAAGCTTTGATGGAGGCTTTGAATCCAATAGCCCACCCGACACGTAATTACCCAACATGCCTCGTTAACATTCAGGCGTTAATTCAGGTCAACTGTCTTAAACTTCGGTTTCAAAACCAAAAATTGTTAACCCGATATAACTGACAAAGCAGAACCGTAGGGAACCTAGGCGTCTCACTTCCAGACTCTAATACACGCACTTGCAACTCCCTTCACTCAATCCCTCCATCAACGCCCGAAGTCGCTGCCCTTCCCCACTCTGGCATTCTTATTCAATAGCTCCGACAATGCCAAGCTCCGCCACAACTAGCCGGCAACACCATTCTCACATCATTTGGGACCCAATTTTGAGGTTAGTACGATTATAGCAGGTTTCTGTCCTCTAGGTATTTTTGAGCTTGTGTGTATGTTTTCTGTTAACTAGTTTTTTGAATTCTCATATATTAATGGTGGTACCTTCAAACTTCAAACACTCTTCTCTTTTATCCATTGCTTTGTCTAGGGTTTTACTCTTTGCATCATACAAACACTCTTTAACAGTTGTTTATGGATGGAATTGGGGCCTTTGATGAAAAATAAGTAAAGTCATGCACCACTCTAATGCTGATGATTGACAAACTTTCTCATACACAGTTTTATTTCTGAGCCCTCTCCAATCTGTTTGCTTGTTTCAATTTCTTTATTTTACTTGAAATTTCTCAAGTTTATTTATTTATATATATTCGAGGGTAGAAGGAGGACCCTAATGTTGGGATCTATTATTGTAGATTAACCCATGATGTGGACCATATCGGCTTTAATTTATGCTGCTGGGGATAAATTTTTGGTTTCTGAAGGTTCCTTGTCTTCAAGTTTTTCATAAATTGGGATTCTTAGTACTGTTGTTATCTTAGTCCTTGGTTACTTGTCTTCAAGTATTTGCATAAAAATGAAGATTTCGAAGGTAGTTAATCTAAATATAGTCTTATGGATTAGCATCTCTTTATTACATGTATTTTATAAATGGTTGTGCCAAATTGATTGTGGTGGGAATAATATTGGTAGTAGATACTCTCAACCATCAACGATAAAATTGATTGCCTATCAAAAATAAAAAATGAATAATAAAAGTTGGTGGAGAAATTCCTACTTTTGAATTTTGATAGAGAAAAGCCGCAAGTCATTATTAGTTGAAATTTGGGGTTGTATTGGTGATAGGAGAGACGAATTTATTTTTGTAATGAGGAAGCCAGTAGTTTTGATGTTGATGAAGGGAGAGTGCTGGAGAAATGTATGGTTGAAAGCTTTGATGGAGGCTTTGAATACCATGATTAGGGCAGGAATCCAAAAGCCCACCCGACCCGTAATTACCCAACACCACGTGTTAACATTCTTGACTTAATTCGGGTCACCTGTCTTAACCCGTGGTTTCAAACCCGAAAAATGTTAACCTCGATAGAACTGACAAAGCGGAACCGGAGGGAACCTAAGCGTCGTACTCTCCTAGACTCTCATACACGCACTCGCGACTCTCTCCATCAATGCCCCCAAGTCGCTGCCCTTCCCCACTCCGACATTCTTATTCAATAGCTCTGACAATACCAGGCTCTGCGACACCATTCTTACATCATTTGGAGACCCAATTCTGAGGTTAGTACATTTATAGTGGGTTTTTGTTCTCCGGGTATTTTTGAGCTTGTGTATATGATTTCCTGTTACTAGTTTTCTGAATTCTCATATACTAATGGTGGTACCTTAAACACACTTTCTCTTTTATCCATCGCTTTGTCTAGGGTTTTACTCTTTGCATCATCTTACAGACACAGTTTAACCATTGTTTATGGATGGAATTGTGGGCTGTGATGAAAAATTAGGAGAGTCATGCACCACTCTGATGCTCATGATTGAAAAACTTTCTCATACCCATTTTTATTTCTGAGCCCTCTCCAATCTGTTTGCTTGTTTCAATTTCTTTATTTTACTTAAAATTTCTCAAGTTTATTTATTTGTATATATTCAAGGGTAGAAGGACCCAAATGATGGGGATCTATTATTGTAGATCAAACCATGATGCGGACTGCTGGGGATAAATTTTTGGTTTATGATTGTTCCTTTTCTTCAAGTATTTCATAAATTGGGAGTATTAATACTGTTGTTATTTTAGCCCTTGGTTACTTTTCTTCAAGTATTTGCATAAAAATGAATATTTCAAAGGTCGATATTTTAATGATAGTCTATGAATTAGCATATCTTTATTTTTATAAATGGTGGTGCCAAATTGATTGTAGTGAGAATAATATTGGTAGTAGATTCTCTCAACCATCAACGATAAGATAGATTGTCTATCAAAAATAAAACAAAATGAATAATAAAAGTTGATGGAGAAATTCCTACTTTTGAATGTTGATAGAGAAAGCCGCAAGTCATTAAAACCTTTGGCTAATTTGAGGCCAAGGAGACTGCTTGCTTTAGTCAAACTCTGCTGCAGAAGAATTACTCTTGTATCTAGAGAGCTGTATAGTTGGACTTTTTTGTCTTGTTCCACTTCGTAAGGTTAGTCCATGTGTTATTTCTTCAAATTTAACATCCACTTGCTCAAATAAGGTTACAGATTTTTGTACAGATAGATATGAACTGGAGGTTTGTGTTTAGACAAGGGACAGTGAGCTCATCTATTGCTGCTTTTGTTTTTGATTCTTTTGTTGCTTCTCGCTAGTCTACTTGTTCATTTGTCATTGTTGACGTGGAGAGATCCCCGTCCTAAAATTTATGGCCCCAGATTATTGTCATCAACACATTCCCCCCCTTCTATTTCTCTCTTCGTTTTCAGTTGTTCACTGTCGTCTTCTTTGGTTTGAAATGCTTGGCAACTGGGTTAGATTAGGGCGTCAATTTTATGCACCGATCGAATGATTAGGGCCTTAATAAATTTTTTTTTTCGTTTGAAATGCTTTGCTATAGGGTTTGATAATTGGGTTTTGATCACCGATCTTGACGTCCAAAATCCCCCCCACCCACCTCTATTCTTTGGTTTGATATGCTTAGCAATTGTGTTTATTAATGTACAATGCGTCCGATTTATCAGCAAAGAATTTGCCAAAGCTATTTTAATTCGGTTCGGAAATGTGGGGTTCTAGATAGGCCGGCTTCGATGTGTGTGTTCTTTGATTTGTTTGGATCAGTTGAGTTTTAATAATTTGGTGAATGGGAGTCTTTGTGCGAGTAGGAAGCAAGGACATTTTGGGATTGTTGTTGAGGGGAGTTGATGGTAGAGGTGGGGAGGGGAGAAAGAAGACATGGTTGATTGGTGGGTGTGTCGTTGGGGGGGGGTTTGTTGGTGGTGGTATTGAGTGTATTGGTTGCGTGGGTGAGAAAGTGTGTAGGCCTCGAATACTAAAGTGACACAAACCTTAGTTAGTATGTGTGGCAAACAAGAGTTAAGTGGCAACCTGGGGGGGATTGTATTTTAGCCTATATATTGAATTAATTGTGTTTGTCTCGAGAGACTTTGAAGGCCTATCGACAACGTGAAAGTGAAACTTTGAAATCTACAACATCCGGTAAACCGTCAAGTCTTTGACTGAAAATTAACAGTTAGTATTTGAAGGGATTAAAATAAGAAATGTTGGATATCAATTTTGATCGACTCGGTGCATTAGTTATCAAAGGTAAAAGGAAACTGTGGATATGAAATGTAAAATTATCCCTGATTAATAACGTCAAATAAAGTTGTTTGATAAGTTTTTGTGCTCGAGATTATTAATTTCTAGATAAATAATTTAATCCCCTCGGGGTTAATACAAAATGTGGATGATATTATTTATTTATGTATTATTTCTAGGCAAAAACATATAAAAGGCCGTCTTGTGCGTATTTTTGGAAGACCGAATTCCCTGACTTGATCCATCGTGTGTTAGTGGGCTGAGCTGTGAGAGAGTGAGCTCAATCTTACGAATTAGGATTCGTGAAATGATAGATCTAGTTTTATTAGGTAAAAACTTAAGAAAGACAATCGTATATGTATTTTTTGTTAGACGGATCTTCTTGATCCTATCTATCGTATATTAGTGGATTAAGATATGAAAGAGTAGGGCTTTGTTTACAACTTAAGATTCGGAATATGGTCTTACAGGATATCTATTCCTTTTATTAATAATAAAGTTTATCCTTATCTGGCTACTAAATGATTGGTCAGGGTATCCATGCATATGTGCTACTAAAATGACCAAAATATTTAGTTGCAATACTTTTATAAACAATAAAAAATATACACTTATTTTGGGACAGAGTTTTGAATCTTTCATTACCTCCGTATCAGAAATCTCTAATCTCTGTACTACACGTCGCTCGGATGCCATTGTTGTTTCCCGTATCAATCTTGAGTAATTTCTAAACTAATTTTATCGAATCAAGGCAACAAAAGTGGATGTCTTTATTAATAACCCAAAATTGCTCAGTTTGATATAATTGGCTTAATTATGAATATCATCCTCATGTCTCTACCAAATCCCAAAGTGCATTGTAAATGTAAGTATTGTGTCATTTCCATACACAATGTTACAATTTGTCCCAATTTACACCTCCCCTCGGCCTCGACGAGCGCTAGAACACAAATTCGTTATGTTAGACATGAATGGGCTCATTATTTGCTAATCGTGCTTCCTTAGATAAAGAACAAGAAGGATCAAAGCTCCAACTAAAGTAATACCAACCTCGTGAATCCACAAACTCCACACCATCCAAATATAACTGTAATTTTTTTTTTTGGAATAATCATGAGTCGGTTCACTTTTTAAAGTTTATCATTATTTCAATTTTTTTTTTTCAATCGAAAAATGATACTTTTCTGATAAAAAAGACTATGATATCTAAATGAAGCTGGAGGTGTTAATGCAAAAATGCGTCACAATTTATCGATTTTTACACCACATGATGTATCAATTTTAATGGAATCAATTTTAATTTCAAAATATAATTTTTGCACATGTGAATTATTTTTGCATAACGATATATAAATTTTAATTACCTAATCTATTTTTTGCACCGCGATGAATCAAATTTTGCATCATGATTCATAAAATATTAAATAA
>JABEVN020001457.1:0-24789 GCA_013146195.2 Codonopsis lanceolata
AAAGAGTAGCAGCCACATTTAATCTTCTATCTTCATTGTTCCTCCATTGTTGTTCAAACTAATGCAAGGATTTCATCATTTCCTCAATTAAAAGTATTGTATTATTTACTCTCTATTTTAATTTAATGACAATAATTTTTATTGAAGAATTGATTTACCTTCCTTGCATCATGAACTAAATTAATTGCCTAGGGTTTTGATATACATATTGGCTTGGATGTTGTGATTTAAATTTGGGGCTTTGTTATTAATTTCTATTCACTTGTTTTTGGATATTATGTTGTGTTCTTAATGCTTGTAATGATTTGATCACCCATTACATGAATTTAAAAATTGTTTAGTGCATGAAAGTGACTTGATAATTTTGGAAAATACAACATAGTTGTTTTGGGTTGGATTAATCTAAGTTATTAACCCTCTTTAAAATAGTCATGGGGTTTTTGTGTTTGGACGATTAATTGGATAAATTCACAATGTCGAAGCCCGAATTTACGCCAGCATCACAATCAAGTATATTTAAGCGAAAGCCCTTAACGGTGAATTTTGAATCCCCTTCCAAAATAGAATAGTTTTAATAGCAACCCCTTATTAAATCACAACTAAGAGTCAATTGAAAATCAAACCCTAGATCCTCTCTCATTGAAGCCAACCTCAATTTAATATTGCTTTATTTAATTTCTTACTTTAGCTTAGTTAATTAGTTAATTCACTAAAAATCGATCGCCTAAATATAGTTGAAATTGCAACGCACTTGATACTCATTAAAACAACCAATTTGCTTCCTCGTGGGATCGACACTCTACTTACCACTCTATTACTTGTTTGACCGTATCTTGCCTGTTATGCTCGCTGACCAACGACAATTAAATGAAAGTTGAAATAAATGGATTTAGCAAAAACAAAATTATTTGTGTATGAATGTGTAATCTTGTATAGTGTACCCTTAGAACTCTAGTGTTTACCAAATTGTCTTATGATGTCATACTGATCAAACTATGCCACTATAATAGTAGTGACCCTAAACCTTATTGACGCCTCAACGCTTTCCATCTCGGCACCTAATGGCACGAGGAGGTCGCTACTGGAGCTCGTGGTCGACGGGTAGGGGTACTCAAGTCGCTAGGTAACTGAACTCCATTTCAGAGTGTGGGCGAATATAGCGATTCCGCACCAAACGAATGCCAATGAACTGTTGAACCCAACCTAATGCAACTCTGAGACCTACGCCAAGCGCTACTTCAAACTATAGCACAAGCCCCAAAATAGGAACCAAGATAATCCAACACCGAGCACCGCAACGCTACTCCCCACAACCAATACCGCAGACATCAAACCAATAGTAAAGGACCCATCGACATTTTCCAAAAGAGAAGCCCTCGACTTTCGCAAAGAACCATTGCCTGAGTTATGGATTGAAAGCATGAACAAGATTTTTAGGACTATGACTCTCACAAGTGAGCGTAAAGTTACTTCTTGCAACGCTCAAATTCGAGGAGAAGCTAATCAATGGTGGGAATCGAATTAAGGATCGTCAAGCAAATGGGCTAGAGAATACACTTGGGAAACATTTCTTGAGGTCTTTAATAAGAAGTATTTCCTGAGAGCAAGGGATACTAACTTGATAGAATTCCTCAACTGAGCAAGGAAAGATGATAGTAGATGAGTATGCCATGAAGTTCACAGAGTTGTCGAAATACGCCTGTGGCTCGAGAATGACAAGCAAAAGGCCGAGAGAGGCCTCAATGGAGGAATTAGCCATCTGCTGATCGCTTTTACAGCTACGCATCAAGTCGTGGACGAGCTAGATATTGAGCGATTATCAAAAGACTATCGTAAAAAGAAGGATGAGAAGAAGAGAAATTTTGAGAGTATTGAAACAACTTCTGATCGCTCAAAGCTACCAAGGAAATAATAATGAGAATAAAAGGAAGAACATAAAGAACAACAACAAAGGGGTTCAAACAGCATCTAATCGGAACTTTAATCGAATAATCGCAATCGGTGAGTAGGCAAAATCAAGGTCCAAACCAAAGACCTGGCGCGAACTAATCAAGGTCAAAACCAATCAAGGCGAATCCTGATCGAATACCAACCGTAACAATAATCAAGCTTGTAGTAAACTGCAACGTGAGTCATGTTTTTGGACCAAGGGGGCATGTTTCAATTATGAAAGGTAGGACATAAATCCAGATCGCCGTAACCACCAAATGTTGGCAATAACCAAGGAGCAAATGGGAAGATAAGGCCAAACCAAGGGACAAGGAAGAATTTTTCATGAGATGCCAGAGCAACAAATGACGTGGCATAAAATGCTCTCGACTTTACTCGGAAGTTTATGCATTAATCGATCCCGGTGCCACACACTCGATAATAAGTACCTCACTTGCACGTCGTATGGAACTGTCTTCCCAAAGCTTGAAGTGGATTTAGTGATAGATACGCCTACTAAGGAATCCATCCTCCACCGAAATATATAAGTCGTGTTATTTGATGCTAGAAGATAGAGATGCCTATTGACTTACTACCTTTAGATATCCGGACTTCGATCTAATTTTAGGCATGGATTGGTTGTCAAGCTTCATGCTAAGGTTGATTGTTTGAGAAGGAAATGGTATTTTGCATACTACCGTGAGAGTAATTTCTGTTTAAGGGATCTAAACCGACGGTTTTATCTCGGCCTTATTTCTTCTCACGGCAAGAAGACTTCTAAGGAAGGGTTGTCAAGGCTTTTTGGCCTCTATTATTGATAATCGAAAGGAAGGGGTCACACTAGAGTCGCTCGCAAAGAGTTAAGGAGTTTAAAGATGTATTTCTCGAAGACTTGCCCTCGGATTCCACCCGAGCGAAGTAGAGTTTAGAATTGATTTAGCACTGACGCGCTATTTCTAAAGCACCATATAGAATGGCGCCACCTGAACTTAAGGAGTTAAAGGAATGCCACAGTGAGTTATTAGAAAAAGATCCGATTAGGCCAAGCGTTGCTTTCACCTTGGGGTGCTCCAAAGGTCTATTCGTGAAGAAGAAGGATGGAAGTATGAGACTGTATTGATTACCGTGAACTCAATCGGGTTACGATAAGGAATAAGTACCCACTACCTAGAATTGATGACTTGTTTGATCGCACTGAGCGCGTTATTTTTCAAAATTGATCTTATTTCGCCGGGATATCATCACTAAGAGTCGAAAGAAGATATTTTGAAGATCGCCTTTCTGACTCGCTACTTTACATTATGAATTTTTGGTGATGCCTTTTGGACTTACGAATGCCCCAGCTGACTTCATGGATCTCGTGAATAGGATTTTCGTGAGATTTTTAGACCATTGTGTGATCGTATTCATAGATGATATACTGATTTACTCAAGACCCGAGAAGAGCACGAAAGACTTGAGGTCAGACTCCAAATCTTGAGGGAAGAGAAGATGTACGCCAAATTTAAGAAATGTGAATTTTGGATGGAGGAAGTAACTTTTCTTGGGTCATGTAGTGTCAAAGGGCGGCATTTCTGGTAGACCCAAACAAGATTGAAGCAAAGAATGAGTTGGGAAAAGACCAACGACCGCAAATGTGTTAGGAGTTTCTTGGGTTTGGCAGGATATTATCGTCACTTTGTTGAAGGATTCTTCGAAAAATAGCAACGCCTTTGACTAAGTTAACTCAGAAGAATGTAAAGTTCGTGTGGACAGATGACTGTGAGTCCAGCTTTCAAGAATTAAAGAAAAGATTGGTTTCGGCACCAATTCTCATTGTACCGTCGGGCACAAATGGATTTGTAATCTATAGTGATGCTTCCTTAAAAGGTTTGGGGTGTGTCCTAATGCAAAATGGGAAGGTGATCGCCTATGCATCGCGGCAGTTGAAAAATTTTGAGAAAAATTACTTGACCCACGATCTAGAACTAGCTGCTATGGTGTTTGCATTGAAGATTTGGAGACATTACTTGTATGGCGTGACGTGCGAGATCTATACAGATCACAAGAGTCTTAAGTACATTTTTACCCAAAAAGAACTGAACACGAGGCAGAGAAGGTGGTTAGAATTGTTAAAAGATTATGACTGCACCATTTTGTATCATCCAGGCAAAGCCAACGTGGTGGCCGATGCTTTGAGTCGTAAGAGCAGGGGAAAATTGGCAAAGATGCTGACTAGGGAGAAGGGTATTCTCGAAGATATCAAGAACTTGGGTTTAGAAGTACGAGTAAGAGGAGGAAAAGGATATTTGGCACGTTTGAGCCTACAACCGTCGTTACTAGAAAGGATTAAGATAGCGCAGAAAGTTGACCCGACGTTAGTAAAAATTTCTGAAGGAGTAGAGATGGGAGCTTAGATAAATTTTCGACTTGGAGGGGATGGTATCTTACGCTTTGGAAGAAGAATTTGTGTTCCATCTGACCCGGAATTGAAAAGAGAGGTGTTAGAAGAGGCTCATAATTCAAGGTTTGCGGTACATCCAGGGAGTACAAAAATGTATCGAGATGTAAAAGAGACGTTTTGGTGGGAGAATATGAAAAGAGAAATTGCAGAATTTGTCTCTAAGTGTTTAGTTTGTCAACAGGTCAAGAATGAACATCAATGACCTGGGGGAATGTTACAGTCAATGCCGATTCCCGAATGGAAGTGGGAACATATCACGATGGATTTTGTGGTGGGATTACCTATAACGCAAAATGGGCACAATGCAATTTGGGTTATTGTAGACCGATTGACCAAGTCAGCTCACTTCCTTGCCTTTCAGATCACTGACTCCTTGGAGAAGTTAGCAAAGTTGTGTATTGATGAAATTATTAGGTTACATGGGATTCCAGTTTCCATAGTGTCAGATCGCGATGCCCGTTTTACTTCAAAGTTTTGGGGCAACTTACAGAAGGCTTTGGGCACGAATTTGAGTATGAGTACGGCGTTCCACCCACAGACTGACGGTCAATCTGAACGAACCATACAGACATTAGAGGATATGTTGAGATCCTGTACCTTAGATTTGCAAGGGAATTGGGATGATCATCTACCATTAATTGAGTTTACATATAATAAGTTTTTATGCAAGTATTGATATGACACCGCATTTAAGCATTATATGGAAGAAAATGTAGATCGCCTACGTGTTGGGATGAAGTGGGCGGCGAAACTTTGGGACGGAACTACTGGTTACGTCGAGATAAAGTGCATTGATCAAGAAGAAGCTTCTTATGGCACGAGTCGGCAAATCATATGCAGATAAGCGTCGCCGTGAGCTTGAATTTGAAGTAGGAGATCATGTCTTTCTTAAGGTTCACCGACGGAGTTATGAGATTCGGTGTTAAAGGGAAACTTCACCCAAGATTTGTAGGGCCTTTTGAAATTTTAGACCGTGTGGGAGAAGTTGCTTATAGGCTTGCATTACCACCAACATTATCCGGGGTCCACAACGTGTTTTATGTGTCGATGTTGAGAAAGTATGTCCCAGATCCAAGTAACGTTATTGCTTTTGAACCCTTACAACTACGAGAAGATTTGTGTTACGACGAGCAACCAATTCGTATAGTAGATCGAAAGGATCAAGTGCTAAGAAGACGAACTATTCCATATGTGAAAGTGCAGTGGACTAATCATACAGAGAGGGAGGCAACTTGGGAACTCGAGGAGGATATGCGAAAAAAATATCCAAATCTCTTCGACTATTGAGGTACGCTAAGTTTAGAGGACTAAACTTCTTTTAAGGGGGTGAGAGTGTAATACCTCAAATTTTCTATATTAAAATAAATTTTCTTTTATTAATTTTTACCAAATATCAATAATTATTGTGGGCATAACTTTTCAATTTGGAGTTTATTAAAATTGGGTTAGGCCTAGTACACTTGAGTTTTATTTTAGTGGGTTTGATATTAGACATTTAATATACTTTGAGTTTCGGCTTGACCCACCAATTTGAGTTTCCTTCACTCAAAATAAAAAGTGGTGATATAAGAACAACAACAACAACAACAACAACAACAACAACAACAACAACAACAACAACAACAACAACAACAACAACAACAACAACAACAACAACAACAACAACAACAACAACAACAACAACAACAACAACAACAACAACAACAACAACAACAACAACAACAACAACAACAACAACAACAACAACAACAACAACAACAACAACAACAACAACAACAACAACAACAACAACAACAACAACAACAACAACAACAACAAAAACAACAACAACAACAACAACAACAACAACAACAACAACAACAACAACAACAACAACAACAACAACAACAACAACAACAACAACAACAACAACAACAACAACAACAACAACAACAACAACAACAACAACAACAACAACAACAACAACAACAACAACAACAACAACAACAACAACAACAACAACAACAACAACAACAACAACAACAACAACAACAACAACAACAACAACAACAACAACAACAACAACAACAACAACAACAACAACAACAACAACAACAACAACAACAACAACAACAACAACAACAAAAACAACAACAACAACAACAACAACAACAACAACAACAACAACAACAACAACAACAACAACAACAACAACAACAACAACAACAACAACAACAACAACAACAACAACAACAACAACAACAACAACAACAACAACAACAACAACAACAACAACAACAACAACAACAACAACAACAACAACAACAACAACAACAACAACAACAACAACAACAATAACAATAACAATAATAATAATAATAATATAGTAGTAAGAATAGGAAGGAAATGAAAAGAAGAAAAGTGAATGATAATAATATAATAGTAAGTAGTAAGTGATAGAGTGGGCGTATAAGAATGAATCGAACACTCGGGTGTTTCCTTTTGAAAAGAAAGAGCCAGAAAATTTTAGCCGAGTTTTACAAAGGGGACGGGCGAGAGAGAGACTCGGCAACGGAGGAAGTTGTTTGCGAGATTCTCAGGTGGAAGGGTCGGCGACGGACCGAAACACTGTCGGGCAAGAGCACGAGGGAAGAATCGTCTATTTTAGGTAAGATATTACTTTATCTACTTCTAGTACAGGAAATTCTTCTGTTAAAATCAGATCAAATAACTTTGATTTCATGATAAAACAATTTAAGAAGATAGTTGGAATTAGTTAAACGATTGGGTAGAAGAATTTGCAAATGGGTCATGAAAGTTACTGTATTTATGGTAGAAGGTGGAGCTGATCGTCATTGATTGTTTTGCATGTACCATATATTGATTGTGAATAGAATTTGTCAAAAAAGCGGGTTGGTGGGTCAGTCAACCACGGGTCAAGAAAACCCACCATATAATGGGTTGGGGCGGGTCGACCCATCTAGATGACGGGTCAATAAAACACCGGCCCAACATGGGTTGTGGGTCAGATGGGTCAACCCACCAATTTTTCTTACCTAAAGACTACTTCTTTTATTTTTTATTTTTCGTTGTTTTTCCATTTCCCTGTACTATACAACAACTTAAAATCAAGTAACCAACTCAACTGTTGTTGGTTAACATAAAATAAACAAACTAAAACGATTGAATCTTCATTTCAGACTTCTGCCAAACATTTTATGGACATTCCTCTTGCATGACTAAAAAAACCTTGGATGTCAAGACATGACTTCATGTAGGATGGCATAGATCAGTATAATCCAAACTGAATGTTACATAATAATTTAATAAACCTTAGATTTGTTATATATAAAAATTAATTAAAACAAAAACAAAAAAAATAATAATAAAAAGAAAATGAGAGATTACATGAAGACTATTCTGTAAAAATGAAAGCATACTAGACAGTCTAGACAGGTATTCTAAAAAAAAAAAAAGGTATTCTCTAAACGGGTCAGCCCGTTAAAAACCCGACCCAACTCACTTCAACCCACAACCCATACGGGTCCAACCCATATGGCCCGTATTTTTATGGATTGTCAATTTCCCAACCCAACCCACTATTTTAAGTAACGGTTTGGGTTGACCCAACGGGTTCCGACCCATTTTAACGGCTCTAATTGTGAATGTGTGTGCGTGTGTGTGTTCTGTAAATGGGGAGAAGATGAAATGTTAATGGAACAATGTTCAAGCATCGACTTGATAAATCAAGGAATATTGATGTTGAGATTCGGGTTACTGTGGATACGTGGAAAGAGGGAGTGAATAGTAGTTGATTGAATAGGTGGAAGTTTTGGTGAGTATGTGGTATGGGAAATAAAGGAGTTTAATACGCATTATTATTATTATTATTTTGTTGGCTTTTTTTTGTTGATTGTCCAAAAAGATTAGTAATAAGCTGGAAGAATAAGAAGAAAACAAAGAAAAAGGAGAAGAAGGATCAGAGGTTGCAGAAGATAGGAGGAAAGAACAAGAAGGAAATTGTTTTTCAAAAAGGGAGATGATGTTGGATGATGGAGTGGTGAGGGTGTTCAGTGAATGATAGGGGGTAAGAGTATATGTGTTTAGGTTCAGTTAATAGGATAGACTAAATTTATGGGTTGTTGTGAATTTTAGGTGTTTGACCCATAGTTTTTATCAAATACTGTAAACAACAAATTTTAAAAAAAAACATAAGACTAGTAGAATAGTTAAAACTTAATTACTAGTCTCAATACCATTGGTGAAGATATTTATTTAAGTTATGTGTTTTACATCGTAGATTTGAGCTAGCACGGGTAGCCGCATTTTCGCGTAAGAATTAATTTTGAAGCATCGTTTCGAGGTAAGGGATTATACCTCTTATAGTCTCTTTTTTTTTAATCCTCCGTTAGACTTCCAATTATCTTATTGATATCGATATATTTTTTAAAAACGTACACCGACTTGGGTCGGTATTTGATTTGAATTCTGTCGATTGTACTTCTTTGAAAATCATGAATTGATTCGCATTTGATTTCACTTAATTATTGAATTTCATGTTAGTTATTATTCTTCCTACATGAAATATATGAGTGTCGCGATGCATAATTTTTTTTTATGCATGACCCTTGTAGTGAAATTTGATTATCGTTTCCTTGAAATTCTACCATAATCATTAAACTGATTTTTACGTCTATCGAATGCCACTTAAATTGTAGGCATAATTATTGAATGATCGAACTTATCGAATACCACCTAGCTAGTGGTATATGGTTATCCGGATATACCAAACATGATCGAATTATCGATACTCTTCGGAGTAATTATTGAACTGCTTATCGATACTCTTCGGAGTAAATATTTAAAAATTGTTTTATGATCATGGGATTCTGTGAGTAATTTATTGTTTCCAATCGGTATGGGACGGTTGGTGACGATTGATTACTCGAGTCATTTTGTTGTTAAATTTTCATTTGACTTACTTTTTATTTTGAATAAAAAATTTGATAAATTGCTTCCGCTTATCGATACTTGAATTGTAAACTTTGAATATTGAAATTTATTCCTCTTTGATTTATTCTGGTCAACTCCTCCTTAGTAACCAGAGGGGTTGTATATGATCTTACTGGGCATTGTTCGCTCACCCTTTCTCTTTCAAATTCTCCTTCTTCAGGTAATGAGTAGGAATTATGAGAAGACTTAACTCGGACAAACCATGATAACGGTTCCGAGAGATTTTGGATCTAGACATTATTTAAAATAAAGGATGACTTATTAAGAATGATTTACTTTTATTTAGCATCAAGTTTGTAGTAAAGTTTATTGGGTTATTTGACTTTATTTAAAGATGATTTAAGGTTTATTTATTTTGAGTTGGAAATATTTATGACTTTAAGATGTTATTGTAAGTGACGTGATCAAATTGTGGGACTGCGGTGTCGGTACCGAGTTTGGGGCGTTACACTTATATGTGGATTACTTCTAGTATTTATGTGAAATCAAAGTGCTACCATGAATATATGATCTAAATGCTTACATGTACTTATTCTTGATTGCTTGATATTACTGATAATTCCTTGAACGTCTTGATGTGTATATACGTGGATATACATGCTTCTACTTGGCTATTCTATGATTGTTTTGATATGTGCATATGTATAAATATGGATACTTCTATCTAATTATTTATAGGAGAATTGGGATGTTTATATTTAGACATACCTCCATATTTATTCGATACTTCTTGTGACTTGCCTCCTGACTTGTTTGGTTGTTTGTGAACAGGGAAATCACCCTGGTTCATTTTGATGGTTTGGTAAAGGAATGGTTTCTATATAGTATACAACTCGACTTACGAGGCCTTCGTCGTAGTAAAATGATATCATTTCCACTTATGATAATATTTCATTTATGTTATTGTTTAGTAGTAGCATACTGGGTCATTATGACTCATCCCGTACTTTGTTTTCTAGTTGCAGTAACCTATTCGCCACGTTGAGGTTGAACAGATCGTGACTGTAGTGGAGCGCAGTTGATCGATAGATCAAGATTAGATCATCTGTTCGTGATTGTAGTAGCCGACATCCTCGAGTAGTAAATTATGGAGTCCTATCTCTTCTAGCATCGCTGACTTGTATTGTACTTTACTATTCTTGTGAGATCTTTGTATTGCAAAGTTATTTAGACTTTACAGTCGGGTAGAACACTTGGGCTTTGTATTGGTTCTTCTTTGGGTTGACGTGTTGTGTCGTGCCATTGTTCGTAGTCTTAGTATTTATATTCAGTTGTCTCCCGGGGACGCAGTAACTTTGGTGCTTTTCTTTATTCTAGTTGTTATCATTGTTGGTTAACCCCGGTATGCTTTAGCCGTGAGTAATTGTTATATCAGGTTAGTTCCTTGTTGAAACACCGGCCTGGAGTGCCGATGGTTTGTTCATCATCTGCAATGTTGCGGCACACGAGTTTTGTTTTTCCCCTTCGTGAGATTAATGTCTCTCTTGGTCTCTTTGGCTTTGGTTTCGAACTTCATAACTCGGGACTTCATTTCTTTATCGCTTCCGTAGATTCGAATTTTGTAAACCCATATTTTAGTACGGCTTTATATTTGTGTTTCGAGCTTGTTAGCTCGACTATCCAACTCGTACTATTGTTTTACAAGTGCTTGTCCTGTTCTTGCCTTGTCCTAGCGTCGTGACCTTGGGATTCCGTTCTAGAATCTGGGTTGGGTCGTCATATTGAGCCATGAAGACCTCATCGAAAAGAGTACCTTAGAGAAAGGCATTGTTAACATCGAGTTGCCGAAGAGCCCATCCTCGCCAAACTGCTAGGGAGAGAACAAGGTACACAGTGGTAGGCTTAACTACTAGGCTGAAGTCTCATGGTAATCAACTCCCGGGCGTTGATGAAATCCCTTGGCAACAAGCCGAGTTTGTACCGGTCAATAGTGTCATCGGCATGGCGTTTGATTCTCAAGATCCATTTACACCCAACAATGTTACGAACCCCATCTGACGAAACCAGTTCCCAAGTATCTTTGCGAGCTAGAACATCATATTCTTCCAACATTTCCTGTCTCCACTTGATGTCCTTCAGAG
Source organism: Codonopsis lanceolata (assembly GCA_013146195.2). NCBI lineage: Eukaryota > Viridiplantae > Streptophyta > Magnoliopsida > Asterales > Campanulaceae > Codonopsis > Codonopsis lanceolata. The sequence goes on from JABEVN020001457.1 coordinate 11,446, forward strand.
CTTGAGTGACACAAGTGGGTTCGCTGTCAGTGGTGAGTTGAGCCGAGAGACTGTATTTGGTGAGGGGTTTGTGAATGTTATTCCAGGAGCGGGTAACTATAGGCGAGGTATGAGTAGTCGAGGGTTCCGAAATAGTGGGTTTGGGCATAGTACTGTCCCCGGACATGGTGCATGGTGCTGAGGATGAGGGAGTAGTAGGCATAGTAGTGTCGAGCATAATGTTTTCCGTGGGCGAGGAGCAAGGTACTGAGGATGAGCGAGCATCTTTCGTAGGAAGGTCCTCTAGCATGGTGCATTGTGTCGAGGAAAGGCTAGCAACAGACATAGCACTATCCTCGGGCATAGTACTGGGTGTGCGCAAGGTACTGTTTAGATGAGAATAGTGTATGGGGAAGCCGAGGTCAACCATGTTCTGGCTAGTACGAGTAGCAACTCGCGAGGAGCCACTGGAGCGGGCAGCGAATAATGTGCATTAAGCCAGGAGAATTTCATGTGGAGGTAACCAAATGGCTCGAGTCGAATCAGTAGGGCAAGCAAGATGCATTTCAATCGTGGACATGGGAAACTCTTACTCTACAAACCTAACATGACGCAAGATGAACAACTTAGTTGTGGTAGGATCATAACAGTTATAAGCACTTTAGGTGAACGAGTAACCGAGGAAGACAAACGGAATGAAATGAAGAGCGAGCTTATAGGCGGAGTATGGTCGGAGCCAAAGGTAGCGCAAACAACCAAAGGCACGAAGTTTAGAATAGTTAGGAGGAGACCCAAAGAGTTTGTAGTAAGGTGAGATCTGTTGCAGAATGTGTGTGGGAAGCCGGTTAATGAGGTAGGTCGTTGTTTGAAAAGCATACACCAGAAGGTCCGAAGGAGGGATGCTTTAGACAAAAGAGAAAGACATGTCTCAACGATGTGACGATGGAGGCGCTCCCAGAACCCATTATGTTTCGGAGTATGAGGTGGCAAGGTAAGATGAAAGATGCCATTATCGTACAGGTAGACAGCCAAGCCAATGTCCCGGGAAAGTCTAGAGTACTCACTACCATTGTTCGAGTAAAGAGTGACAATGGTTGTTTTAAAATGGTTTTCAACTAAAGCCTTGAAGCGGGGAAAGATAATGGCGACCTCTGACTTTCATTTGAGAGGATAAAGCCATTTGTAGTATGTGTAGTGATGGATAAAGATCACATAATATTTAAAACCATCAACAAAGTGAAGATAGGAGGTCCAAACATCATATTACATAATTTGAAGCGGGGAAGTAGTAACAATAGTACATTGAGAAAACATAATTTTTATGGCTTTTATTGCATAAACAATCATTACAATGTATTTGTTTAATGTTAGTAGTGTCAAATGCTAAACCAAGACTAGAGAGAATCAGATGTTGGATGGGGTCAGACGGGTGATCAAGCCGATGATACCAGTCTTGATGCGAGACTTTAGAACCCACAAAGGCGGAAGGACGAGGAGGGGTTGTGGTTGGCCATTCATACACACCCATTCTTAGATTGCACGGTCAATAGTCTGTTCCTGGTCAGTAGATCCTTCGCATGAAAAGAATATGGTAAGAACTAAATAGATATGTTATTTGGGGTGGGAAATTGAGATATGGAAATAAGATTACATTTCATGTCAGCAACAAAGAGGACATTATGTAACTGAAAGGTGTGTGATGGTGTGTTAAAAGAAGAGGAATCGGTTTTAGAGATAGTTAACGCTATACCATCACCAATGACCATGTCATCTGAGCCTGTGTAGGTGGAGTGAAGGGAAAGGTTTTCGAGGTTGGCAGTGACATGATGAGAAGCACCACTGTCAAGAAGCCATCTTGGTGTCCCGGTGTTCGCTGTAATTGCTAAATGTGCCCGTGGTTGCCACTTGGAACCGCTTACTGAGTTGGGAGAAGTGGGTTGTATCGTAGTGGTGACCATTTGATAATTGGGGCAATGAGCGACAGTGTGACCCTATTGGCGGCAACCTTGACGCTTTCCAAAATACAGTCGTTGTTACCGAGAAGTCGTTGCCGAGGACTGCGAGGATGGTTGCCGAGGGCAATTGTCGAGCTTGTGAGGATGGTTGATGAGCTTGTGAGCTGTTGTTCCTCACAACGAGGTCGAGGCAGGGTGGGAGAGGAAGGCGGGCTGGGACTACGTCAAGCTCAGTTCGTGGTTGATGAGCTTTTCATGAAGCTCATCAAACAAGATGTGAGTGTCCCGTCCTTCGACCGCATCAACAATGTAACGGTAGTTGTCATCTAAATCCCCCAAGATGATCCCAATGAGATCCTCATGGTCGAGGGGTTTACCAAGAGCAACGAGCTCGCGAGATCGACCTTTAACGGACTGCATGTAGTTTGAGATAGACTAAGCTCTTTTGGAGGCTCATTTAAGTTGGTCCTTGATTTGCTTGATATGGCCGTGAGTCGGGCAAACATATGTGTGAGCAAGAGTTTCCCACGCAACACGGGTTGTGGCGTCCTATTGGATTAGAGGAACCAAAGAAGCAAAGAGGAACCCAACGAGGGCTATACACAAAAGTTTGTTTTGATAGAGCCAGGGTTGGTACTTCGGGTTGGGCGTTTGGACATCCTTCGTGAGGAAGGTGGGAGGTGAATAAGGGTGTGATCCATATGCAAACTTGTAGAGGTCATAGCCGATAAGGGTCTCCTCAACTTGGAGTTTCCAAGCGATGTAGTTAGTAGAGGTAAGTTTGGTGATATTGTGGTGGGAGATGTTAATGAGTTGGAAAGTTTGGGTTGGATCATGGAGGATTTGGATGGTGAGGGTGTGATTGGCAGCCATAGGAGCAAAGCTTGTGGGTTGGCGGTGACTAAAAGGGTTTTAGCTTTTTTATCGATGATATCACCTATATATATATATATATATATATATGTGTGTGTGTGTGTGTGTGTGTGTGTGTGTGCGTGCGTGTTTGTGTGGTTACAATTAGGGTTACAGTAGAAGTAGGATTACGGGAGTGCTTTATTGGAAAGGAATCATAAATAAGGAAAGCATAATTATACAAGGTAATTACCATTAAACATTAATTATACATTACTACATCTGTCCCGAAATATATGATGTTTTGAGATTTTTTACACAAATCAAAGAAATATATTGTAAAGACTAAACTGTCCATATTCAAACATTAATGAGATGTCTTGATATTCTTGCCCAAAGAGCCAAACACAAGTTACAGAGTCAATAAATATGGGTACAATTGGAAAAAAAGGGAAAAAAATTCCTTGAAAATTGCAAAGTGCCATCTATTTTGGAACAAAAAAACTCTCCAAAATCATCATATATTTTGGGACGGAAGGAGTAATAAATATGAACAATAGTATTATTCTCTAATAGAAGTAAGGTTAAACATGTAAATTCATTATGATAAAAAATAATGTATAGAAAAAAATAATTTTAATATGATAAAGGATTAACCATTGAATTAAGGTTAAAAAATTAACACATCTACTCATGTGTACACAGCTCCAAATCGTCTATCTTAACCTTCACTCAATTTCAACCGTACACCTTCATTGTTATTTTAGATTGTCTTCTTTTTATAAGGAGGCATGTAGGGCTGAGATTCAATGGGGCATGAAATACGATAGAGGGTGGGATAGATGAGTTAAAGTCCATGTATACAAACCGATCCAATGATGTTGCCTTCAGAAAAACTATTAGAGCATTTATTTCAGGCTAACTACTTTTTTTTTTTACCATCGTACAAATTTGGGGTAACCGATTTGATCAACGAACTTCAAATATGCGAAATGCGACCAACATTCTCATGATTTGGGTAAAATGTGACCAATTCCGTTAATTAGACATCTAAATTGATAACAAAGTTTCAGACGTACCCATAATCCACGTCAGCAACTCTATTACCAATTTGGATATCAAGTCAGCGGCATTGATCAAATTTTGCTTAAATAATGAGCACGTCGGTTACATTTTGGATTTTGGAAGTAGGTTCGTCAAATTGGTTACCCCCAATATGTATGATGGTCAAAAAAATAACTAACCTCATATATTTATGTCTTCAAACAATAACCATCTTGCTCCTTTTAACTTTGGAATGCTACCACACTATTATTCTCAAGGCCCTAGGATGCTGCTTAGAAAAATGAAGGAATGAAAATCACATTTAAAACTTCCATACAATTAGTTGGACATGTTTTGCTTTAGGTTCTAGCTCATCTTTACCTAAGGGATTTCTCTGTGGTACCAATTGCAGTGAATGTTGTTTGATTGTATCTATCTTATCTTGCCTAGAAGTGAATACTTGCATTATGAATTGAAGGTAATAGTATATGTCGATTGTTGCATTAGAAAGTGAAATACATCTATGGGAAGGCTATTGTTCTTAAACACCGACATAAGAGACCTCTGGAGAGAACGGAAGTAACTGGAGTTGTCCAAGTTTGAGAAGGAATAAGAATAGAAAGTGTATGGTTCTTATGTATTGATGTTCTTAGTATTGATTTAAGCTGCAGGGCACATGAATACACTTATTTGATGGGGGTTAGATAAGGAAAATTAGACCTCTCAAACGTGCAGAATCTTTCTGATGTTCCAGCTCTCGCACAAATTGGATTATTCAGAAGTCTGCATAGAGGAATTGAATATGGCCCCCATTAGATAAGTTAGATTACAAGAATGATGCCTTAACTGATCAAGTGTCAAATAAATGATCAAGCTAACTAAAAATATTAATGTGCATTGAAGCTCGATTGGTTAATTTCTATTCTTGCCAGTGAAATGCAATTGCATACAACAGCTCCATCAGTTCTACAGATAGCACCAAAATGCACGAAGATGGAGAATTTACACCAAATGTATAAATGATTTTAAAAGATGACATAAATAATAGTATTCAATTCTGTTACAAAATCATTGATTGAGTACAAACAATGATACATTACAAATACCATAAAAAATGAGGCAAAGGTTGAAAGGCGCAGCAAACGTGACACTTAAGTCATAATAGATAGATGTTAGCATAAGTAAATTGAATGTACTATTGTGCACAACATAAGCAAATAGCAAACAATCATATAATAATAAAAAGATCAATTGAAAGAAAAAAGAGAGATTGGGTCAACAGACTTTTCGAAATTATATATAGAGATACAATACCAAACTCTAAACCAACTTAAATAAGGAATCATTAAAATTGGTTGTTGCATAAACGCGGTCGCATCCTCCCACAAAACACGATTGCCTTGCTCTGATGCGGTCGCTTTGCTCCAATGCACGTGACCACTTCACCTCCAAAGAATACTCTAAACTAAGACGTGATCGTCTGATGCGACCGCTTGCCAACGCGATCGCTTTGCCAAAGCCAGACGCGAACGCCTTGATGCAATAAACCCAAAAGTGCATACTGCGCGGGGGCGCAACCCCCCTTTGAGGCACAACCAACTTCTATAACCTGAAATTCATTCCCCTGCTTCGCTCCACTCATTCTGCTACACTCACTCCGCTATGGAGGACTGGCCTAAAACTTGGTGAATCGAGTCATTTCTTCTCAGCATATACAAATAATCATTTCTTAAACAAATTCTTTTTTACTTGAAGCGAAGCTACCACAAGCATGAATATACTAAATTCATTTGACACAGAAAAAAAAACAACAACGTATTTATTTGACTCATTCTTAAATATGTTTAAAATTATAATTAAATATGTTTGAATACATATTACGACATCAAAAGAAATAATTGATAGAGTATAAAATAAGTCAACTATTTGAGACAACGCACAAGAACTTTGCAATTCAATTACGAAAAATGGAGAAATCACATAGTGCAACAAATGTGATGAAGAAGACACCGACATTGTGCACATGTACTAGATGGATTTTCCTTCAAATATTTTAATAATAATTTAGAGAATGTTATAGCCAAACAATGTTCCATTATTGGGAGATATAGAGTCACATTTTTTTTTACTCCTAAGGGGGGCATGGGAAGGGATCGAACCTGAGACCTCATATTTTGTGAAGCTCCATGTCTACCACTGGGCCACCCCCTTAGGGGCATATAGAGTCACATTAAATGTGGTGCAAGGTTAACAAAATGCATAGATTATAAGGGTGTAAATGGTTTCGTTTTGTTTAGTTTTGGACAAAATACGAGTTGAATCACACATCATCGGTTCATAAAAAATCAATTTGATCTAAGCCATCTAAAATTTCGAACCAAACCATGATGGTTCAGATTGGTTTGGTTCAGTCTCACGGTTTGGTTTCGCAATTTGATGTCGTGGTTCCATTTTGCGATTCGATCCCGTGGTTCGTTTTCACAATTGGGACTGATTTTAAAAAGACCTACAGGATTTCAACTTTAAAGTAAACCAAAATTATTTTCAAAAGCTAACTATAAAAAATACCAATATAAACAAATATAATACTATTTAAGGCATAACATTTTGATGTTTTCATGTGGTCTCCTATTTTTTTTTTTTTTAAACTAGAATAAATGGCTCCATTTATGAACTACTTGATGGTAAGGGCTTGAGAGGAGTCAAAGGTGTGAAAAAACCAACGGTGGCGATTGAGGGTATTAATGTTCACTCGATTCTAAATCTAGTATACAATGTGAGAGACTGAAAATACTGAATATATGAAAGTCTTTACTTTAGTCGTTATATGGTATAATTCAACACGTGATATGATTTCCCATTGTCCATTGGATGTAATCAAAGTTAGGTGGCTTAGTTGGCAGTTCAGTTCAAAATTGTTCGATTCGGTTTGACTCAACTCAATAGGTCAAATCACAAACCGAATTCAACTGCTCGATTTTTCAAAAACTCAAAAATTGAGCTGACTATATAAGTCACAAAACCGAACCAAATTACTCGGTTTAGCACAGCTTGACAACTAAATGCCTCAGATTAACACCCTTAATTGATTACACTATTTGAGGAGGTAAAATATGTATTTGTAGGATGCCCAATATAAGAATACATATCATCAATAGAGAAGGTAAAAATATTATGGTAGCACTTACGTGCAAAACACAAGTTCATTATAAAGAAATCATATTAATAAATTTTAACATAACTAAAATGTACAATTTAATGGATAATATAAATTATTTTTCATTGACTAAATTATCTACAACTAATATAGGTAGAACATGCATCAAAATATTATCGAGGACAAGTACACAAGCTTTAATGGAAGCCCGATTCATTATAATCCCTTTAAACCAAAGGGCAAAAATTAATAATAAAAAACTATAGTCCTGGTGGAACATATGAAAGGTCAAGCCTGTAGAAGAGAAGGAGAAAGAGAATGCAAAAGCTAAATCAAGTAAATCTAGATCAGGAAAGAATTTAACACAAAACGGAAAAGTATCAAAACCTCGTCAAGAGAATGGAAATAAACAAAAAAATAACTTGAAAGAAGAGGGAGAGAGTAAAACTACAACAAAGAAGGAAGACATCAAAGAAGTTTATGAGGTTTCAAGTGAGGATGATGACAACTCACAATATGGAAGGAAAAACAATATAAAAGAAGGACAAAAAACCACGTTTCTGTAGGCATAAAAAAGGAAAAGAAATAATATGAGCAGTGACGATTACTCGGAACTCGGATTTGTATGATTTTGATCATTAATCCGACCGCCAATTATTTTTGTTTAGTCTTTAATATGCGACAAAGGGTGGGAAATCAACAATATGTTGTAAGAGGGAGCTCAAGCCATGAGACTTGAGAAAATTAGTTACTTTTTGTGGAATTGAAATGCTATTATGTCGGGGTGGTAATAAATGATACGACACGATAGCAGGACATGATACGAAAGGAACGAAATTGTTAATTTACCTAAAAATAACATTTATTGTTATATTTATGGTCAAATATGATAGAAAATATGAAAACACGATAGCGAGACACAAATATGACAAGATAACATGAATCGTCACCCCTATATGTTCCTTTTTTTTTTTTATCACTCCTAAAATTGAGATATCTGTTCGATGTAACTTAGCTTATTGCCTTTGACTTGATTAAAAAACACATTTGTCAACAAGTTTCATAATATATATATATATATATATATATATATATATATATATATATATATATATATATATAGACACACACACATATGTTATCTATTTCTCTTTTGGTTTTTTTAAAAAGACGGTCTTTGTTAAAAAAATATTAATAATTTTAGTACAATTTGAAAAAGATACAAATAAATAAAATTACAAATTAAAAAAATTGAATTATTAAATGAGACTTCTTTTTTTTAACGAATGGAGTAATATTTATAGGTGAAAGCGCAATTATTTTTTGAAAACTCACATATATTCTAATACACCTTTTTTATGTGTTAGGATAAAGTTGCATAAATCCACCGCATTAATAGCATCTCCAATGTAAATGTTAATGCGGAAAAGTTGAGTGTCACTAAGATTTACACATTCCTTGAAGTAAAAAAAGCTTTTCAATGCAATCGCAAATAAGAGTCGTGGATATCACATGTTCACCAATTAATTATTTTTTTCACATTCTTGGTAAGGATGCTAATTTTTCACATGCTAGTTGAGGATGTAAATACATTCTAATCAACATTTTTCTTTTTAAAAAATGTCAAAATACTTTTTACCCACCAAAGTTTCTACCAAATCTCAGTTTGCATGCCACATATATTAAAGTTTGTGTCACTTCAATATTCAAACGGCAAGGTTAACTTGTTGTTTCAAAATCGACGTTAACTTGCATATGGTCTTCCACATGCGGGGTAATTTGGTCTTTTCCTCCTCTATCTAAATGGGTCCATGAAAATTTCTCTCTTATCCCACTCATACATTCTCTGTCATCTTGGCAGGAAATCAATTTACTCAAGCTCATGAGATTTAGGGATTTGAATAGTTTAGTTTCTAAATTTACTCAGGCTATGTTTGGATACTCTAATTTTATAGTTTGGGATTGGAATTGGAGCCTGCAAATTCAATTCCATTGTTTGGGAACATAACTAAAATTTGGAATTATAATTGAGTTGGAATTCTAAATGACTCAATTCCATAAAACTAATTTTATCATAAATCATAATAATTTATATTCTAAATTTTGATCAATTATTACATAGTAACAACTCACCTTTCTTTTACCACCACCACTTGTGCCGCCACCGCCTCCTCCAGCCAGTGTCGATGCCTCGTCACCCCCTCCCCACCGCTGCCGCTTCTGGTAACCGCCACCTCCAACTACCTCCGCCGTTAACCACCACCATTATATGCTATTTTTTAAAATGTAAATTTTTTATAATTTTGTTATTAACAAGGATTGAACCTTTGTCATTTATAATAAGTAACAACCATATACCACTAGACTAAACTAGATATTTGACTTATTATTGAACTCTTATTTTAAGTATAATGTAGAATTACAATTGAATTCCACACATTATCCAAACAAAGGAATTGCTATGATTTTGAAAACAAATTCTAAGTTATTTAAATTCTATAAAATTTGAATATTTATTGAATTCAAAATCAATGCATCCAAACGGACCCTGAAAAATCGAAATGACTCTTATATCAGAGATGGTCTCATCTTCAAATTTCGTCACCAAAAAAGAACAGGAAAGTCCACTCAGAGTTCCGAAAGTGATGTTATCGGCGGAAGGATCGTTGATGAAGATATCAGAGATGGTTACCCAGATCAAAAGCTTTTTTCTCTTGACACATGTTAGCTTCCGCAACTGATAATCATTAACGAACGTCGTCACCACCATGTTGTACAATACGTTGCAGCCGATCGCTCATAAATTTTGACAAAATTGGTCGACTCGTTGTAACCCATCCCAGCGAAGTCTCAAGTCGACCAAGGGTATGAGGTCCTTGGGGAGCGAGATATTGGCTAGAAGTTCCTTGGCTTTCTGCTTGTAGAAGGCCTCACCGTTGCAAATTTGGTCGTTTTCTCAATGATTTTTGATCGGTTGTGAAGACATTTTGGAGAGAAGAGGAAAATGGGAAACCCACTTATACTCGATAATTGGAAACCTTTTCCTCAGCAGCTGCAACCGCCACCGTTTTCATGGCTTTTTAGTATACTTTTTTCTTTTAAATATTTTCCATGATTTGTTCTTACCCTTTCTTTTCTTTCTTATTTTTAAAATTTTATTTTTTAAATGTTTTTTTGCATATTATTTGGCTTTTGATTCAATTATGTTCTCCTTATTTAATTCTCCTCGACTCCCAGAGTAGTTTTTTTATGGTATTTTTTTCTTTTATGTTTACACCTTACCTTCCTCTAGTAAAACCTACAACGTTAAAAACTAAACTAACCCGCACGTGGAAGACACATGCACATTGACGTCGACTTTGAAACAATAATGAACGGCGGTGGGAAACTAGGACAAATGACAACCTTGAGTACTGAAGTGGCAAATTGAGATTTGGTGAAAACTTTAGGGGGTAAAAAGTATTTTGGCCTTTTAAATACTATTTCTATTGGTTGCTCCCTTTTTTATTTTTTTTCATTTTTTATCAAATTTTATTTTAGTGGTTAAACAAACGACACATATTATTAAATCAACTGTTGCATTAGAAATGTCTTTTTTAATTAAATGTGAATGAAAAAGAAAAAAAATTGTCACATGTGAACAAGAGTGTTAACAACACAAGGTTAAAGACCAAACAAATCCGCCCGTGCAAGTTGACGTTTACTATGAAAATAACAATGAACGGGAGGTGGGAAACTGAGACAAATGGCAACCTTGAGTACGGAAGTGGCACAATCCATGGGTGGCAAACTAGAATTTTGTGGAAACTTTGGGGGGTAAAAAGTATTTTGGCCTTTTAAATACTATTTCTATTGGTTGCTCCATTTTTTTAATTTTTAATTTTTTATCAAATTTTATTTTAGTGGTTAAACAAGTAGCAAATAGAATTGAATCAACGGTTGCATTATAGAGGTCTTTTTTGATTGAATGCGAATGAAAAAGAAAAAAATTGTCACATGTAAACAAGGGTGTTAACTACACACAGTCACATGAGATAAAATCTACAATTGTATTGGTGATGCTCTAGCAAGCTTGGTTATAGTATGTTTAAAAGTTGGGATAAATGCACAACTAGTCCAAGCACTTTGCCTCTTTTTTGTGTGCGTAATCCATGTACTTAGACTTCATGCGACTGATTTACGTACGACATTTTCGCACGCTAGTTGTCCATAAAACGGATGTTGTGTAGATGTTTAACTGTCATGTAACTTTTAGAGGATGAAAATACAAAAATACTAATTTTAGCTCTCAAACTTCTATTTTAAGAAATATGGGTTCATGTTATTAAAATACCAAATCTTATTTAATTTGGTTCATGTAAAAAGAAAAAAAACTCAATTCAAAAATGTTATTCATATTTTTTAAGGCAAAATTTTAACTCATCACCCTACGATTTTTGGGGTATAACTTACTACTCCTTCGCAATCAAAGTTGTGAAGATAGTGATTATTCTGGGAAAAAGAGTTATGCTATTCTCGTTCATAAATCTAGAATATATACAGCAAAAGACTAGAGAAACTTTGGCCACAAGAAAAGGCCTAAATTAATGCTAAACTACAACAATTAAGAACTGCCTAATATATGACTACAATATATACCAAATATAGATACACAATTGCGCACGTTGAATATATACACACGCTAACACCCCCCCCCCTCAAGTTGGAGCATGGAGATTCGTAGTGCCCAACTTGCCCAACAAGTAATCAAACTTGTGCTTTCCAAGAGCCTTAGTAAGGATATAGGCTAGTTGATGAAAAGTTGGCACATATTATGTCGAAATGGTTTTGCGACGAATCTCATCACGAATGAAATGGCAATCCACCTAAATGTGTTTGGTGCGTTCGTGAAATACTGGATTCTGAGCCAAGTGAAGCGCAGATTTGCTATCACACAATACATGCATCAGTGCATCATGAGTCACGCTAAGAGTGGAGAGTAGGCCCTTGAGCCATTTCAGTTCACATGTGGTCACAGCTAAGGAACGATGTTCAGCTTTGGCCAAAGAACGAGAAACTGTTTGTTGCTTCTTGGTCTTGCAAGAAATCAGAGGGCCCCCGAGAAACACAAAATAAGATGTCAATGATCGACGCATCAAGGGACAACTGGCCTAATCAGCATCGCAATAAGTTGTCAATTACAAAGGGGAGTCGGATCTAAGCAGAATTCCCTGTCCAGGATTGGATTTCAAATATCAAACATACGTAACACTGCTTCCCAATGTTCATCACGCGCCCGTTGCATGAATTGAGCAAGGATGTGAATGGAATAGGAAAGTTCTAGACACGTGATAATTAAATAAATGAAATGGCCAATCAGACGGCGATATCATTCTGGAGATCCCGTTACCTCACCATCAGCGAGGGCTAAATGATGATTTTGTTTAATGGGTGTGCCGGCAGGTTTGGCACCCAACAGACCAGTCTCAAAGAGAATGTCAAGTGTATATTTGCGTTGACATAAGAAAATACCAGTGGAATTCCTCGCTACTTCGAGCCCCAAGAAAAACTTCAAATGCCCAAGATCTTTCATGTGAAAACATGCTTGTAAGTAGGACTTAAATCGACGTATGGCAGCACCATTATTACCACCAATTACCAAGTCATCAACATAAATCAAAATGGCAAGATGGTCCCCACCCTGTACGAGAGTGAATAATGAATAATCAGAAGTGGATTGTTGAAACCCATAGGCATTGAGAGCCGCAGCCAATTTTGCAAACCAACATCTGGAGGCTTGACGCAAGCCGTAAAGAGACTTGCGAAGACGACAAGTTGTACCAAGTTGATGACTCCCAAAACCTAGAGGGAACTTCATGTAAACCTCCTCTTCAAGGTCACCATGGAGGAACGCATTGTGAACATCCATTTGATACAATTCCCATCCCTTCACTGCTCCTACGGCGAGGAAAGTACAAACAGATACAAGCTTAGCGGTAGGGGTGAAGGTTTCATTGAAGTCCAAACCTTCGATCCGATTATTTCCAAAAATCACTAAATGAGCTTTATAACGCTCAATGGAACCATCAGCATTATACTTGATTTTATAGACCCATTTGCTACCAAGGGCCTTCTTTCCCGGAGGCAATGTCTCAACAGTCTAAGTCACATTGTCCTCCAATGCTTGTATTTCCTTGGCCATTGCATCGCGCCAATGAGAATGCCTCATTGCTTCTGCGAAATGTGATGGTTCTGTAGCAGCCAAAAACCTCTAATGCGATGTGGAAAACTTATCACAAGACACGTAATGTACTATAGGATAGGGCGTACCTGAGGATACCGAATGAGATGGGTGATTAGACGATGAATCGAGGTGAA
>JABEVN020001458.1:0-24782 GCA_013146195.2 Codonopsis lanceolata
TTACCTCAAAATCGCCGGTACTTAATTTGAGGCTTCGCCTTTCGCTTCCCAATGTCTCGCTGATCTCATACGCACGATCTACCGCACTCCGTACCGCTAACTCCTAGGGATAACAATGCTTTCCCTGCATTTCCTGCCTTTCAACCCTTTCACGAACCTTCGGGTCTCGTGGTTCTCTCATCTTGCACTGTGATTGCATACAGAATGACAACTCAAAGAATTGAAGAATACCGAGCTATAGTCATGGAACCCTCGGCTCCAAATTCCTCGGAATTCTTTCTCCTTCTGCCTACCCAACTTCACAAGAGTACATAAGGACTAAACTCTCAAATGTAGCCACACCTCGCTTCACCCGATTCAACTCCCCAACTAGCACGTAACCCTCCCACCCAATGATTGGTGGCTCTCTAAGCTTATAGCGGCTAGGACCACTTTCTCCTCATCCTCCAAACTGCAAAAGATTTTCTTCACATCCTCAAGCCAAAGCTCGGCCATACTAGCGCCCCGCCTCCTCAAAAGATGGAGGCTTCATTTTCAAGAACTTTCTACCATTATTCCGTGGTGTCTCAAGTGGTACAATCAGCACGAGGTGGCGACACTCTCGCCTCCTGCCTGGGTGGCGTGGAGGAGGTACATTCCGACCCCCGCCACCGGGCCATCTCGGTCATAAACTCGTCATGCGGGCGATACAAATCCGCCATTTGAGCATTCATGCCCATCGGGTTCTGGTGGGAGAGTGGCACCCACTTCAGTTCCTCAGAACTCTCCTCGGCCTACGCTGGCCTGGGTGGTTCACCATTTAGCACCTATAAGAAATTCACCGACGCTAGAACATCACACCAAGAAGTTAACCCACCTAGGCCATGGAACCTATCCCGGCCGATAGCTAACCCACGACAAGCTCGATACTTAATCGTGGCGACCCCCGACGAGGGGAAACCGCGGCCTGACCGCCCAAAAAGAGGGGGAAACAAGTAGCAATAAAACATGCAAGGACTTAAATTTAAAAACGACGTGACGCAACATTAGAGACGAACACGCACCGTGCACCTAAGATTTTAAAACTTTTCAAACCTCATATAATGCTTAAACAATTTAAACTAAGTCATCGGCGACACTACATGCCGGAACCCAAGCTAATGCTTATGGACAAGAATTAAATAAGAGCTAATGATGCTCAATGAAGACTTCTACACAAGTGGGATAATAACAAGTTAACCAAAGCTCTGCACACAATGCAAGACAAAAGATACAAGTACTACAAGTGTTATAATACAAGTAGCTAACAAGTCGTGAACAAAACAAGTTCTATACAAATACCCAAGCATAGTCTAGTTGACTTGTTTAAACCCGTGCCCCTTACAAAATACAAAGCAAGAGAAGAGGACATCTAAACCACCTCTTCAAATATCATGAACAAAAGGGGAACAAGGCACCTTAACAATAAAGAATCTCAACGAAAGCAGACCTCGCCTTGCTAGATCTAAAGTGGAAAGGGGAAAGGGTAAGTCATAAAGACTCGTAAGCTATCAATCATGTATGTCAGTCATGGCAATATGCACATACAAGGCAAGTTATAGTCACATAAGCATGTAGATCATATATCCAAGATGCACATTGTTTCACATAAAGTCCATGCATAATTAAATCACATAGGATAAGGATATATGGAGAGCCGGGCCGCTACGTAGTTCCTGCATACAAGCGTTATCTTGAGCGTGCATGTGTCGATGCGTAAGTACATCGACCTTCCGAGGGAATGCCTCTGGATAGAACCAATGGTACTCGGAGTGCCACAAATGAGGCGTGCAAGCGTGAACAAGGACAGATGCCGGTGACTCATGCAATGCCAAGTAATGTATACTTAACAAAAATATTAGTAGTGAACGAGGTCGACAAGAGCGATCTCGTTCATGACAAGTAAATTATTCTCATCAATAACCAAGTAGGATTGAGTTCGACAAGAGCGAACTCACATGTCAATTAAGCATTCTATAATATGACATTCAAGATCAAGCAAGGTAATCAATCCAAGTTCAAGAGTCTAGAATTATTATTCTAAGGGAAACGTGTTTAGAACGTCGTAGGGATTGATCGGTGAGCCGGTATTGTTCAATAGCTCGCTAAACTTGACTCCGTTGAGTCGTCTCTAAATATTCATCCAATAGAGTTAGGACGCTAAATGCATCACAAACCCTTTTCTAAGTTCGCGTATATGATCGGTTAGGTCGTTAATCCATTTAACAATTGTAGTAAAGGATTGTCCACAATCCAATTCCAAGGGACCTTAGAATTATTATTTCGAAGGTTGATAAATTGCAATGGTCCAAGAACATTAATTATTCATAGGAGGATATAGAACACATTTAATTCTCAACATAGGACCCAATTCAATAAGATGAACAAATCATGGCATATGGAACCCTAGAATTCCTAGTTTCCAAAAGTCATCAAAATCCAATAGTCCAAGAACATTAGTTGTTCCTAAGAGAGCATAGAACATATTTAATTCTAGGCATAGGACTAAATTAACAAGATGATCATATTAATCAAAATCTCAAAAGACCAATTCATCAACAATCATGGCAAGGGCATGGTAGGAGCATGGGAATTACAAGAAGAGGGGGACATAGCATATCTAGCATACATCCTAAGGGGAATCGATAGCTTACATTACACCCAAGAAAGAGATGGAATGGACACAAAGTAATCGGATGGAAATGATCTCCTTGTCGGTAGCTTCACTCCGGTGGTCTCGGTTTGGCAAACGGAGGTCGGGAGCTCAATCCATGGAGTAGACACACACTAGTCTCACCTTTTCTCTACACACACTAATATGGCAAGAGAGAGAGAAGAGAAATCTGGAAATGGAGCTTAATGGCTGAATTAGCAAAGAGGAAGGCTTATATACCTTGCATGGTTTGGGTGGAATTCCACATGGCAAGAGGAGAAGGGTGGTGGAATCCACATGTCAAGTGGAGGTAGCTTGAGGTTAGGGCTAATCTAACTTGATTAGTGTCTAATAGGTAGGATTAGGGACAATTAGGAAGGGGTTTAAGGGGTCAAAGGTCGGACAAGGCAGAAAAGGGAGAAAATTTCCGTAGTGGAAGAAGGCCGAGGCGGCGCTACCATGCGGCCGCCTTTACTGAGTTAGGTTTCTCGATTTTCATTTGCTCTCGGCCTGGCGCGCTCCTCACTCGATCCATGCGGGCCGAACTACTGGGGCTCCAAAACTTGACTTAAACATGTCCTAAAGGGTCCTAAACTTGTGGGCAACCATTCTAGGGTCTAACACCACTCAAAACAAGTCCGAAACACACCCGAACAACACCCGAAACAAGGTAGGACAAGGCTCGAATCATGCGACGATTGGTTGACGAATCAAACCCGGATCAAACGTCAATGAACTAAGATATCTTGGGCATGGAAAAGGCTTGTTTAACCATGGTTAAGAGTTCAATACAAGGCCGGGAACTCAATGAACATATCGCACGACGAAATACAAGCAATACGGGAGACGAGGGAAATCGCTAAGGCCAAAACAAAGCAGGAAGGTTTCCAAACTTCCAATCAAACCTACTATGATCAAGGTGAACGTTCTAGGTCATCTATGATGGACAATAGAACTATAACAAGTCTCGGTTGAGTGCTAACATGCTAAGGCAAACACTCAAGGCACAAGGCAAGGCAAGCAAGGAAATGAAGGCATTCAAGCAACTAGGCACATAATACTCTCATGTGAGTATGACATGAACAATTAGAATTATCTACCATGTTAAGGCATGAAACAAGCATGTTATTAAGGCATAAGACAAGTAATGCAAGTAATGGGTTTGGGTTCTCACAAAAGGCGCAATAGAAATGACACTTCAAGGAATAATTCATAACATACAGAATTTATCAAAGGTAAATTGAATATTCAAATATGATTTTTTAAAATAAAATCTATTTTACTTGATGCAACACTATCACAAACAAAAAAAATGCTTTTCTTTTGTATACTAAATTTATTTGATATAAAGAATAATAAGCAATGTATTTATTTCATTCAATCTTAATATACAAAAAATTAATATTAAATGTGCAGAATAAATATTGTTGTGTGAAAGGAATAATTGATAGAGTAGAGAGTAAGCCAACTATTTGGTACGACGCATGTAAGAAATGTGCAACTTCCATTATGAAGAATGGAGTAATCCCATAGTGCAACAAATGTGAGGAAGAAGACGTTGAAATTGTGCAAAGGTAACAACCAAATTATTCCTCCAAACATTTTAATAATAATTTCTACAATGTTATTAACAAAAAATGTTCCATTATTGCCAGATATAGAGTCACATTAAATGCGGTGGAAGGTGACCAAAGTGCAATGATAACACTGTTTGAAGAGGCCGCAACCATATTTGTGGGATGCTCAATCCAAGAATATATATCATCAATAGAGGAGGTAAAAATGTACAATTTAATAGATAATCTAAATTTAATTCATAGACTAAATTATCTACGACTAATACAGGGAGAACATGTTTCTAAATATTATCGAATATTAAGCACACATGTTTCAACGGAAGTCCGATTCCTTATCACTCTAAACCATAAGACAAGAGTTGACGACGGAAAACTCATAGCCGTAGCGGAAGCAATTGAAAAGATCAACCCTATAGAAGAGAGGAGCACCAATAATGCAAAACCAAAATCAACCAAACACGGACTACCAAATAATTAATTTACACAAAGCGGAAAAAATACAACAAAGAAGAAGGACACCAAGCAAGTTTGCGAGGTGGAGATTTCAAGCGACACAGAAGCAATTGAAAAGATCAGCCATATAGAAGAGAGGAGCACCAACAATGCAAAATCAAAATCAACCAAGCGTGGACAACCAAAAAATTTAACACAAGACGGAAAAGCATCGACACCTAATGAAGGGAATGGAAAAAAGACAAAAATTAACTCAACAGAAAAGGGAGAGGGAAAAAATTCAACAAGGCAGAAGGAGACCAAAGAAGTTTGCGAGGTGGAGATTTCAAGCGATGATGAAGAAACCCTCACAATGTGGAAGAAAAAACAATAAAAAATCCATCGAAACAACAAAAATACAAACTTTTCGATAGGCATTAAAATCAAGGCTTAAATCGCAATTTGGTCACCCTACTTTCCCACTTTTTGCAATATGGTGACTCTGCAATATTTTTTTTCAATTTAGTCATTCTACTTGGTTTGGACATTCAATATGGTCACTCAATCCATTTCCGTCCGTTATGTTGGATGGAAATGGTTTAAAAGACTAAAATACCCTCTGAACAAAATCAAACTGTTTTGGCTTAATCGCAATTTGGTCACCCTACTTTCACACTTTTGCAATAAGGTAACTTTCTACCAAAAAAAAAAAGAAAAATATCAAAAAGTCTCAGTGCACTCTTAGTCTACTCTCTAGTGTCGTCCCCAAAATTGGGGCTTTCTTCACAACGCAACACCACCATTAATACTGGGGACTGGCAATTCACTTGGAAACGAGGCTGTTTGCGGCAAGAAAGAATAGAGAGGACTCATGGCTGGGTTGCTGGGCTAGTAACGGAAGATGAAGGCCGTCGATTGCCAGAGATGAAGAAGCTTGGGAACTGTACGTCTTCACTGGATCTGAAAGAAAGAATGCAGATGGTGGTGTTGACCGAATATGAAGAGACGGAAAAAGAGCGAACTGGGAGATGAGAAGGAGCCATCGACGATTGACAGAGATAAAGAAAAAATGGATCTGAGTGAGGAGAGGGCGGGGGTTGGTGCAGCTTGGAGCCGCTTGGGAGATAGAGATAGAGAGAGAGATGGGGGAGCTATAGATAGACTGGTAATGGAAGAGGCTCGCCCGGATCTGGGACTTTGATTTGAGGGAGAACGAACTGGAAGATGAGGGAATTTACTTATGATCCCCCAAATCCGGATATTTTCTCTATTTTTGAAGATGCTAATTTTGGGGAAACAAATGTCATGGAGATTGAAGCTTGTCCTGTTTATAGTCCTGCTAGCCATGGCCTGAAAGTTCATATAGTAAGCCCTGAGGTCAATATGTTCAATAAAGATGGAATTCAGAGACATTCCAATCCATATTTCAATCAAAATGATGATATTGAAGAAGGAGAAGAAGAAGAAGAAGATGATGATGATGATGATGATGATGATGATGATGAAAGTGGGTGGAAATTGTGAGCCATGTCGAGGATCAGGGTTCAAGTTATTCCCCCAACGGGAGTGACCCATCTGTCAACAATATGCAGCCGTGACAAGAACGTGTCGTAAGCGTAATGCAGTGGGAAGGAAATGCAGGGGAGGATACACCAATCACTGAAATTAGTGAAGTATGTTCGGTGCCAACCAAACAAATGAAAAAGGGGTCTTCCATATCTCGACTCTGGAAATCACACCAAAGCAACGGGGAAAACTATAAGATTATATCTGTAGAGGGAGTAAATGGAAGGCTTTCCAATGCCCGGTTTTCAAATGGTGCTGTGAATTCCTCAGACCGAGGCTCCGGCAAAGACGGGCATAGCTCGCCAGATTTAATGGAACACTGGAGCTCACCTGACTCGGGCAATCCACATATAACTCGTGGGATGAAAGGGTGCATTGAATGGCCCCGTGGTGGAATGCAGAAGCATAGTTTGAAATCAAAGCTTATGGAAGCAAGGATGGAGAGTCAAAAGGTACGCTTGCGCTGTTTTTAAAGCAGAAGATTTAGATGGCGGACCATGCTTGCTTAGCGAAATTACTAATAAAGACAGATCAAGTATGAATATACATCTCTTAGATCAATTTCTTGGATGGCTGTGATGCTGGTTCTCCATTTTGAATATCATCGATGAACATTGTTGACCCAAATAAAGATGAATATGTAATTTTCCAGTTAGAGTCACCTTATTACAAAAAGTAGGAAAGTAGGGTGACCAAATTGTGATTTAAGCCCAAGGGTATTTTCGGGTTTCTACAATTGTTTTAAGTTTTCCATCCAAAAAATTGGATGGAGTGATGAACGTGCTATATGTTGCCAAGTACAATGATTAAATTGAAGAAAAAAATTGTAGAGTTATCATATTGCAAAAAGTGGGAAAGTAGGGTGACCAAATTGTGATTTAAGCCTAAAATCAAAAAAGAAAAGAACTAATATGAACATAGAATTATATTCTTACCTTACATTCATATGCATTTGATCATTAGACAATCTCTTTTTTTATTTAAAATGTTTACTTATTCAGGATTTGAATAACTATTCATACTTGCATTCATATACATTTCATCATTGGACATTTTTCTTTAATTTAATATGTTTACTTTCTCTGAATTTAAATATCTGTAATTAACGTTTCTTGCCCTTAACTTAATGAAAAAAACATTACACAACCAATGCAATAGACTTGTGTTTTAACAAGACAATATGTGCAACGCACGTGCCTTTTACTAGTTGATGATAAAAGTATATGTTTTTTTTATCTAAAGACTTTTAAAATTAATATCACTTTTTAAGTAATGTAGGATCGATGTATCTCTTTTATTGGTAATAATAGTAATTTAAAATCAACATCAATTTATAACAAATGTGTGATATATATATTCTATTGTTAATAATAGTAAAAGTTTTTTTCTTATCTAATCTAAAATAATTTAAAATCAACATCATTTTCTAACCAATGTGAGATATACATCTTCTATTGGTAATTAATAATGGTAAAAATCTTGTATCAAAGGACTTTGAAAACTAACATCACTTTCTAACGAATGTATGATACATCTCTTATATTGGTAATTAATAATAGTATTTTTAAAACCAACATCAATTTCAAATCAATGTGTGATACATATTTTCTATTGTTAATAATAGTAAAATATTTTGTAACCAATGTGAGATACATCAATTGTAAGAGTGAAAACCTTTAGTCTAAAAGCATTAAAATCTAACTTTTATTTTTAAATAATGTGATATACATCTCTTTTATTGGTAATAAGAGTAGAAGTCTTTTACATAAGACTTTCAAAACTAACATTTTTTTTTCTAAACAATGTAAGATATATCTCTTTTATGGTGATAAGTAGAAGTCTTTTATTAAAAGAATTTTAAACTAACATTTTTGCCTAAGGACTTTTAAAGCTAACATCAATTTCTAATAATTGTGAACATATATATTCTTTTGTTAGTTTAGAAAAAGTAATTTATCTAATTACTTTTAAACCAATATCAATTTTCAACTAATGTTTGTTAAATCACTTTTATTGGTAATTATAGTAGAGATGCATCTTACATTGGTTATAAATTAATGTTGGTTTTAAAAATCGTTAAAGTATTCACCTAATACTTGTTGAAAAATTAGCGTTTTTAGTGAAAGAAATTGTGCAACTTGAGACACTAATTTCTTTACGTGTCATTTTTTTTGTTGGAAAATGTAATTGTGCAAATATATTCTACTCGGTGAGAGCATCAAAATAATATATTTATTTGTTAAAATTGAGTTTTGGATGAATAAGTTATCAAATGTTAAAGTATGGTATTAGAAGTGAGTCATTAGAGTAAAGTACTCAAACAATGCCAATCTAATAATATTATCCCACATTGATTAAGAAACGATGTTGGTAGTAAAAGTCTTTCTACATAAGATTGCCACTATCATTAACAATAGAAGAGATTAATAGTAAATGATTAATATCACAATATCATATTATCTATTATTAACGATTATTTTTAGCTAATGACTAGAAATTGAAAAGTTTCAAGTCAATTGATGATTTGATGTGGAGGCTTGAGGATTCAACAATATCAAAAGTTGGGTGAGGTGGCACAACAATAGTGCTCCTCACCAACTTTATATATATATATATATATATATATATATATATATATAGATTTTTGTAATAATAATATAATTAATTTTGGACATTATCTAAAAACATTTTAAACCAATATCACTTTCCTAATAATGTGAAATACATATTTTTTCTATTGGTATTAAGTCTTTTATAATTTTTTTTAATACCTACATCACTCTCTAACCAATGTGTAATACATCTCATCATTTGGTAATAGTAGTAGAAGTTTTTTTTATATTTAAAACAATATCTAAAACTAACATCTCTTTCTATGTAATGAGATATATCTATTTTCTTCTCTTTTATTAATGATAAAAGTAGAAGTCTTTTTATTTAAAAGCTTTTAAAATCAGCATCACTTTTTAATCAATGTAAGATTTATCTCTTTTATTGGTAATCATAGTAATTTAAAATCAACATCAATTTATAACAAATGTGTGATATATATCTTCTATTGCTAATAATAGTAAGTCTTTTATATAATCTAAAATAATTAAAAATCAACATTATTTTTTAACCAATGTGATATATACATCTTCTATTGATAATAATGGTAGAAGTCTTTTATCAAAAAACTTTGAAAACTAAAATCACTTTCTAACTAATGTATGATACATCTTTTCAATTAGTAATTAATAATAATATTTTTAATACAAACATCAATTTCTAACCAATGGAAGGAAAAAAAACTCTCTCTAGAAACGCTCTCTTTCAGCTAGGGTTTTTGCTTCTAGGGTTTCATCAGCCTTATGGCTGATCCGCCTCTTGTTCCTCCTGATCCATCTTCTGCCGCAACACCCCCCTCCTTTGCAGATGTTCTTACAAAAAACTCTTCTAATACTTCCTTTGTTATTCCTCCTTCGACGTACAAAGGCGAACCCTCTCTCAAACTTTCGGCTGATGTAATCGAATCTTTGGCTAAACCATTCCATCTTGCCTTGATTGGTAAGTTTTCTCATGGTAGGCCTTCAATGGAGGCAACTCGCAAATACTTTCAAACCTTCGGCCTTAAAGCAGCCATTAATGTGGGGCATTTGGATTCGAAACACATTCTTATTCAAGTTACTCATAATGATGATTTTCAACGACTCTGGATAAAAGATCAATGGTATCTTGGTCGATACCCTATGCGTGTTTTCAAATGGACACCAGATTTTCGCCCAGATGTAGAGAGTCCTATAGTCCCGGTTTGGTTCTCTCTCCCGGGATTGCCCATTTATTTGTTCCACAAATCAGCCTTATTCTCTATTGCCTCACTTTTTGGACGTCCCCTTATGCTAGATCAGCCCACTAAAAATCTTTCTCGCCCTAGCGTGGCCCGAGTATGTGTGGAAATTGATCTCACCAAACCCTCACCGAAACGTATTTGGGTTGATTGTGGCTCAGTCTATCCTAGTTTCTGGCAGCCTATCGAAGCAGAAAACCCTCCGATGTATTGTTCTCATTGTTTACGTCAAGGTCACTCTGACTTAACTTGCAAGGTTCTTCATCCTAATTTAGTTTCTTTGCCCAAGGCCCCCATTCCTCCTCCTTCCACATCTGCCCCTCCAAAACCTCGCTGGACTCCAAAAAAATCTCAACCTAATAATACTGATCAAACTCAAGGTCCCACTCAGTCTAAGGTTAATGATTCCGTGTCTGTTAATGTTCCAGATGCTGTCGGTGACATACCTCCCACAGTGGAAAATCATCAGTTGCCTGATTTGGTTGGTTCCACTCCAGAAGCTGTTGCTACCCCCTCAAAGCCCGTTAATCTGCAGAACAATGTCAACGATAATTCATCAAATGAGCGTGTAGCCGATCCTGATCCTTCGACACTTGAGTCATCCCCTCCTATCACTCTTTCTCCTAATAAATTTGCCGTTCTCATGGATAATGATGCTGAGAATCTGGGTGATTCCAACGAAGCCAATCTTGATGAGTCTAATGAGGAGAATCTCCAGGATGTTCCCATTAATCATGATGATGTGGAAATTATAATGGAAGAGGTTGAGCATATCGTGGGCAGTACCATGGATCGTTTAAACCTGGACACTTCTATTCCCATTACTGTTGGCAGAGAAAAGCATAGCCGGAATGTTCCCCCCACCAATATGGTAACAAGGTCCAAGGTTCAGACTTCCTCCCTATATTCAAATGGCTGTTAATATCTTATTCTGGAATATACGGGGCATTGGTAATGACCCTTCTATTTGTAGACTGAAGCGCCTTATTAAACTGCATAATGTTTCCATGTTAGCTATTTTTGAACCTATGATACCTGCTAGTCATCTTGTTCGCATCGCCAAACGTCTTCGATTTAAGCTGAGTTACTCGAACACAAAAGGTTCTATCTGGCTTCTGATTAAGTCCTCTTTTACTTGCAACATCATTCAAGATTCTGAACAGCACCTTACTGCTCAAATCAAGCATTTCAAATGGGCTGAATCGGCTTTTATTTCTTGTATCTATGCAAGTTGTGACACTCTTGATCGTCAGAAACTGTGGACAGAATTAGTAGATTTCAGTTCCAATAATGGTTCTTCCCCTTGGTTAATAGGGGGAGATTTTAATATCATTCTTTCACTTGACGAAAAAATGGGTGGTAACGGTTGGGAACGAGCAGGAGCTATGGATTTTCACTCCTGTATCTCCGCCTCGAGTCTCTTCGACTTGGGCTTTTCGAGGAGTCAGTTCACTTGGTGGAATTCCAGAGACGGGGCAGCTTCCATTTTTCAGCGATTGGATCGAGTTTTGTGTAATAATGCTTGGCAGAATTCTTTTCACATCACTTCTATCCGTCATCTGAATCGCGCTTGTTCAGACCATGCTCCTATTCTCACTAATATTGTTCAGGAAAGTACCTCCCACCCTTCTACTTTTCGTTTCCTTAACATATGGCTTTCTCATAAATCCTTCACTCCCCTTATTAAGAATATATGGCAGCAAACTGTTATTGGTCGTCCCATGGTTGCTTTTGCTAAGAAACTTTCCTTGTGTAGGAAAGCTTTAAAGGAGTGGAACCGAGACATATTTGGTAATGTTTTTGATAATATTCGGAGGGCCGAAGATGAAGTTCAACGTCTAGAATTTATTTTTGAAGCCTCGGGCACAACTTCTGATCGGGCGGCTCTAAATCTAGCTCATGCTCAATTAAAAAGTGCCCTTAAAACTGAGGAAAATTATTGGAGACAAAAGGCAAGAATTAAATGGCTTAAAGAAGGAGAAGGAAACATAAAGATGTTTCATGCCTCTGTTAAACAGTCTAGGCGGCTGCTTCATATTCACTCTATTCTTGGGGCAGATGGGCAGGATCTCACCAATGCTTCTGATATTGTAGCTCAATCCATTCAACATTTTCTGTCTCAGCTTCAAGTAGTTCCTACCGTGGATAATGAGTTAATTCATTCCATTCCCCGCCTTGTCACGGCTGATATGAATTCTTTACTCACGGCAGATCCTAATTTAGAAGAGGTTAAACATGCAGTCTTAGCTTTGAATGGGGACAGCGCGGCCGGGCCGGATGGATTCACTGGTTTATTTTTTTCTCACTGCTGGGATATCGTTGGTTTAGATCTTCATGCAGCGGTTCTTGAATTTTTCTCCGGCTTCTCTTTGCCTAAAAGTTGGTCCAGCATTCTTATTCTCACTATCCCCAAGGTTGATAATCCTCGCTCTTTTAATGATTTTCGGCCGATTAGCCTGTGTAATTTCAATAATAAAATTATTTCGAAGATCCTTGCTTCTCGTCTTGCTAGGGTGCTTCCCTCCATTATTTCTCTTAATCAAAGCGGTTTTGTCAAAGGTCGGGTGATTCAAGACAACATACTGCTTGCTCAGGAGTTGATGACCAACATTGATAAAAAGATTGCCGGTTCCAATTTGATTTTGAAGCTAGATATGACCAAGGCTTTTGACAGAGTTAACTGGCATTACCTTATCAAAGTTCTTCGTCAATTTGGTTTTTGCGAAACATTTATCGATTTGATTTGGCGATTGATTTCTGACAACTGGTTCTCCGTCTTGGTCAACGGTTCTCCGGCTGGATTTTTCCACTCTTCTCGGGGCCTTCGCTAAGGAGATCCTCTCTCTCCTGCTCTCTTTATTATTGCGGCGGAAGTCTTGAGCCGCAACCTTAATATGATGCATAGTTCTGTTCCGCATATTGCTTACAGCTCGTGTAGTGGCTGTCCGGTTGTATCTCACTTATCTTTCGCGGATGATATCATTATTTTTTGTAATGGGAGCATACATTCTATTGCCAAGCATCGTCATCGCCATTTGTCGGATTATGAGCGTTACGTCAAGCCATCAATTATGGAAAGAGTAGCTTTACTATCTCTGCCAAGTCTCCCTTGGATCGTATCAATACCATCTCTACAGCCTTGGGCTTCCCTCGCAAAGAGTATCCTCTGATTTATTTAGGCTGCCCCCTCTTTTGCGGTCGTAAACTCAAAAGGTATTTTGATCCTCTCATTCTAAAGATAAGATCTCGGATTGATTCTTGGCTCGGGCAATTCTTATCTTCGGCTGGTAGGATTACTCTTATTAATTATGTTCTCCATTCCATTTCCACTTATCAATTAGCATCTTTGGATCCCCCTAAATCTGTGATTAATTTGGGGCAAATCGAGTGTCAACAGCGCTGCTTGCTATTTCTTAAAGGGTTTCGTGGTCAAAATGTTGTACCCCAGTTAATGAAGGTGGTATAGGTATCAGATCATTAAAAGACGTTGCTCTTGCCTACGCAGCCAGCATCTGGTGGAGATTTCGCACTCAAGATTCTCTGTGGGCTCGTTTTATGAAAGCAAAGTACTGCCGTAATTCTCACCCAGCTCAAACTCAGATTAAAGGCTCCCATCTCTGATGCCGTATGTTGTCTATTCGGCCGTTTGTGGAGCGTCACACTAAATGGCTGATTGGTAGGGGTCTTTGTTCGCCTTGGTATGATTTATGGTTAGAGGGAGGTTTACTCGCTAAACCGTCTTCTTCTTCGGCAGATTCTGTTCGTGACTTATTCATAGACAATTCCTCGTTAAATCCTGTGACTACTGCTGGCCTTTCGTCGACTGACCTCCAGCGTATTGAGTCAGACAATATCTTTCTTTCTGAAGTTGATGATACGGTTTGTTGGACCCTTTCTTCGAGTGGTAAGTTTTCCATCTCGTCAGCCTGGCAGCATATTCGCTCTCCAAACCCGGCAATTATGTCTGCCAAATTTTACTGGCATCGCTTCCTTCCCTCACAAATCAGAGTCTTCATGTGGCGTCTCCTCCTGAAGCGAATCCCGATAGATGAGGCCCTTCGAAAAAAGGGCATTAATATTGTTTCTAAGTGCTACTGCTGTAATTCAGGTTACATAGAAACATTTGATCATGTCTTTCTCCACAGTTCTTCTGCTGCCTATTTATGGTCGATTCTAAGTGCTGAATATCAGATCAGATTTAGTTCCTCCTCCATTCAGCAAGCTTGTTTCTCCTGGTGGATCCAAAAAAATCCCTCTACTGCGCAGATAGTCATTCCCTCTCTTATTCTTTGGCATCTCTGGAAGAATCGCAACGCCTCCCTTTTTGATAATAATGGAATTTCTGCTTCGGGGTTGCTTCTTTCTGTTCGTAGAGACTTGGCTAATATCAAGAGTGCTCACTCGAGACCCCCCTCCTTGGTTGTCTCCCCTCCTTCTTTCAAGGTGATTCACTGGATTCGCCCTCCATCTTCCACTGTGAAGCTTAATACTGATGGAGCTTCTCGAGGTAACCCTGGTTTAAGTGGTGGTGGTGGGATTGTTCGTAATTGTTCGGGAGATTTTATTTTTGCTTTCTCTTCTTTTTTTGGTCTCTCCTCCAATGTCGTGGCTGAAGCCAAAGCTTTGCTTCAAGGTGTCCAATGGCTTAAAGATGCGGGTTGTAGAGAAGCTTAAATTGAGATTGATTCCAAGGTGCTAGTTGATTGCCTTCAGTCCTCCCACAAGCCTCCCTGGAAGTGTTGGGCTATTTGTCTCCAAATTCAAGCTATTCAAAGGGAAATGAATCTCCACATTACTCATTGCTTTCGTCAAGCTAATAGTGTTGCTGATCTTCTAGCTAATTTGGGTTGTGACTCTGCTTCGTCTAGCCAGTTCTTCTCGGTTTCTGATCTTCCTCAGCGCATCAGGGGTTCTCTCATTTTGGACAAAAATGGCACTCCTTATATTAGGCGAACGTCTTAGTCTTCTCTTTTTTGATATGTACTTCTCTTTCGAGGTCAGGCTCCTTTGTCCTCCCATTTATAAGGGCAAGGCTGGTTGTCCCCCTCAAGTTTGTACTTTCCTCTTTATTTTAATAAATTCTAGCAGGGTGCCGCCCCTGTTTCCCTAAAAAAAAAAAAAAACAATTTCTAACCAATGTGCGATACATGTTCTATTGGTAATAATAGTAGAATATTTTGTAACCATGTGAGATACATCTCTTATCAAAGTGAAAGTCTTTAGTCTAAAGACTTTAAAATCTAACATTTTCTTTTTAAACAAAGTGTTATACATCTCTTTTATGGTAATAATATAAAATAATTTAAACTCAACATCATTTTCTAACCAATGTGAGATATACATCTTCTATATATTGGTAATAATGGTAAAAGTCTTTTATCAAATGATTAAATGACTTTGAAAATGAACATCATTTTCCAACCAATGTGTGATGCATTTCTTCTATTGGTACTTAATAATAATATTTTTAAAACCAACATCAATTTCTAATTAATATGAGATATATCTCTTCTATTGTTGAAAAATTAGTGTTTTTAGTGAAAGAAATTGTGCAACCTGAGGCACAAATTTCTTTACGTGTCATTTGTTTGTTGGTAAAGGTAATTGCGCAAATGTGTTTTACTCGATGAGAGCATCAAAATGATATATTTATTTGTCTAAATCGAGTTTTGGATAATAAGATATCAAGACTTAAAGTATGATACTTGTTAAAAAAATTAGTGTTTTTAGTGAGAGAAATTGTGTAACTTGAGGCACAAATTTCTTTACGTGTCAGTTGTTTGTTGGTAAAGGTAATTGCGCAAATGTGTTCTACTCGGTGAGAATATCGAAATGATATATTTATTTGTCCAAATCGAGCTTTGAATGAATAAGATATCAAGACTTAAAGTATAATACTTATTAAAAAATTAGTGTTTTTAGTGAAATAAATTGTGCAACTTGAAGCACAAATTTTTTTACGTGTCATTTGTTTGTTGAAAAAAGTAATTGTGCAAATGTGTTCTACTCGGCAAGAACATCGAAATGATATATTTATTTGTCAAAATCAAGTTTTTGATGGATAAGATATCAAAGCTTAAAGTATGATGTTGAAAGTGAGTCATTATAAGTAATATCTCACCTTGAAGAGTTTTATCTCACATTGGTTAGAAATAATGTTAGTTGTAATATTTTTTAAATATAAGTCTTCTACTATTGACAATAGAAGAAGTTATATATACTAATACTAATATCCCTTATTATATTGATTATTATTATGTATTATTATTATCTAATGGCTAGAAAACCAAAAGTTTTTAAACATTCCACATGGATGCTTTAGATTAGAATGAAAATTTATCCAAAGGTGGTGGGGTGGCACAACCATAATGCTCCTCACCAACTTTATATATATATATAGATTTAATTTCATAACTAAAAGAATAATCAATGAATCATTGTTTAGTGTTTCAAATGCAAAATGTTTTAGACATACATATATTTAAAGATCCGTGTCTAATTGAGAAAAGTAATGAATATGTAATGCAATTAATTCAATTGAACTTGATAAATACTTAAAAACAAGTGACAAAGTTACTAAGTATGATCTTTCATGATAAATAAGACATAAACTGATATCATGGAGTAGATATCTATTAAATAAGAGACTTTTTTCAAAACATGTGATTTTTATCTCAAACTTGTTTGTCAATATAATCAATCATTGAAAGAGAGAAAAAAACGAACATTATTGAGACGCTAGTATTGTTGTTTGATTGATTATTATTGATGTCTATAGATAGTTTTGATTGTTCAGAAATTTTCTACCGATTGCCGGAGATGCAAGTTTTGAAGTGATGAATAGAAGTGAACTAAATGCACTGAATGACGAATTCACATAGTTAAGAATAACATTAAGGGTTCTATGTTTTCCATCTAATATACATATACCTAGGTTTTGCGGTAAATACTTGTATGAATAAGGGTATAGATAAAATTATTAAAAGTTCATTGAATAGTTGAGTGAATATGATGTGTAATAAGGTAGGTACTACTAATACCAAAACCTAATCATTTTCCCAATTTTTTAATTTTTGTCCAGTAAGGGTACTACAAATACTATAGTCAAACCAATTAATAAGCGTGGACTTCAAGTATCCACAATTTGAAATTGCCGTCCCATCACCAAGAATAACACATACTCCTTTTTTTAACCAGGGTTGAATCTAGTAGTTCGATCCCATTCTAAAAAATCGCGAGATGTGCGAAATGATAAAAGTTTGAAAAGCAGATAACACATCTGTCCAACGAAAATGACAGAGAAAGACAATTAATTTTGCTTAAAAAATAGTTCAATTCCTTTTATCTATGGCTTAATTAAAGGAATATGGTCCCTGTCCCTTTCATTCATCCGTTAAAGATATATATACAAAGTTAGTCCTATAATTTAAGATCTAATATATTCTCCTACTATGAGTAGGAAATCTACCTTCCTTACTTATCACTATACAAATATAAACATATCAATACTAACTACGGAAGGTATTACATATCTACTATAATTATAATGCTATCACTAAGATTTGAACTTCAATTGGGTTTCTTTGGAATTTTCAATTCGTTTATGTGAAAACCCATAATTATCCACTAGCACGCACATTGATAAATGTCAAGAAGAATATACAATGTGTGGGTGGGTGGTGTTCGTTGTGGGGAGGAGAAATTTTGGGGGAAATAGGAGAGGGGAGTACTGAGTAGGAGATGAAGGAGAGTGGGGTTGGTGGAAATTTACAATGGAATTTGAGAGGCTGAAACTGAGAGAGAGAGAGAGAGAGAGAGATTGGTCATGAATTGAAATTTAATTCAAAACTGAAGTATGAACGTAAAAAACAGAGACTTGAAATAAAATTCGAGTCAAAATTGTATTGTCAAAAATTAAATAAATAAATATTAAAATTAAAGACAAGGGTAAGAACTACAAGATGATTAACACTTTTGGAACCCGTCATCCTCACTCGCAACACCTCAGAGAAAATGAACATCTTCAAGGAATCCATCAAACCGGAAATAACTCCTCTGGAATTTGATTTATTTTCACCCCCGGCAGTCAATATCTACGAGAAGAATCCCTTCTTCATCTTTCTTTCGATCCCAAAAGTAAATCTTAAAAAAAAAATTGAAAACCTTAAATTACTCTTTATTTTTATTAGCAAGGTTTGCCTGGTTTGCATTTGAGTGCACCAGAGTAGCGAGTAAGTCTTCCCACGAATGTACCAGGTTTTGATTTCACCATATTCTCGTGGAGATCTAGGTCCTCGTTGAGTGGAGGGCCAGCCTCACGGAAATAGGCGCCATTGAGAAACAAATCCCCTTCCGATCGCCATTGCCAGTTTCTCCATACAGACTCTGGGAAGTAATCCCTCTTTGTTACCTGAACACCAAAACCAATTTCATTAAAATCAAGTGAGCTCATGTCC
The DNA here is from genome assembly GCA_013146195.2 of Codonopsis lanceolata. NCBI lineage: Eukaryota > Viridiplantae > Streptophyta > Magnoliopsida > Asterales > Campanulaceae > Codonopsis > Codonopsis lanceolata. The sequence goes on from JABEVN020001458.1 coordinate 18,532, forward strand.
GTGTCAAGAATCAAGATGCACGTGTTGTGCATATATATTTTGGTCACGAGAAACAAGTACACTGCACTACCAGTAAATGTCCATAAAGGCTTACCTCCTTGGTGAAGGGGTTATCATCAGCCCTGAAGCGATTGCCCTGGCTGATGATGGTAGGATGCTGGCTACCGCCAATGGCATACATTTCCCACTTGTTGTAGTCGTTGTTGACAACATGGAAGAACCCCCATCGACATCTGGGCATTCTTTGGATCAACCCTTTGCCAAAGCGATTGAATGCTACTGTCACTTGCATTATTTGATCTCCTTGGTAGCCATCATTTGCTCCCAACAATATCACCTGCATCAAGTAGAAATTAACAACACACTTTCAATCTGAATTTAGATCCAAATTTTTTAGGATTTTGCAAGTTGATATATTATTATAACAAAGTACATACGTCGTTGTGTTGATTGAATTTGCAGTTGGAGATGGTAATGGCTGTGCTAGCCATGATGGCATCAATAAGCCCATCAGAGCACTTGGCCAAGGAAACGTGGTCGATCCAAACGTTTGTAGCGCCGAAAAGGGAGATACCATCACCATCACTGATGGTTCGCAGACCAAGGTGAATGATGGAATCTCTAATCATCCCCCCGGAGGTTTGTATAATGTCATGAATTCTAATTCCATGAATGATCACATTGTTCACGAATTGGATTGTAATGCCAGCGCCATAGGCAATGTGGACATTAACACCCCTACCATCAATAGTTTTGTCCCCTGCCATGATCAGCTCTTGCTTGAGTGTAATAAGCATGGATTTACTGAAAATGATCCAGAGTGGTTCTTCTTGGATAACAGCGTGGCGAAGGGTTCCCGGCTTGGGACTCACCACATCGTTGTCTGAGGGATCGGTAACGATATAGAACCTCCGTCCTTCCCACCTGTGGTTTTGTGGCCAAACCCACGAGCACAATCGGCCAGCTTCTTACGGTTGTTGTGCCAGTCAGATTCGCACCTCCAGCATCGATCGATAGGGTTTGTAGCATGGCAATTGCCACTATCTTTAAGATGCCTCCGTGTTCCATTGGAACCCATCAGGACCCTACGTATATATACATGTACATACGAAAAATTAAAACCAACATAATTATGAGAAAGAATCAAGTGTATGATGATGAAGGAAACAATTAATGCGTAATACTCACTCTGTAACTTCCTTGGTAAAAAGGGAGGCCAGTTTGTGAGGTTCGGGTTCATATGCTGCCATGGCACCCTTTGTGGCATTGTCAGCACGTTGTTTAACAAAGTCGTCCGTCTCAGCAAAGCCTAAGTTCTCATTTGCTTCACCGGCTAGGGCATCGGGGACGATCACAGTAAAGGGTATACAGAAGAAGAAAAGAAGCATCAAATTTGTATTAGCCATTGTTGTATGCTTTTCTTCCTTGGCAATATCACACAGACAGAATATGTGTCTTTTATTTTGCTTTCGCACAGCACCTCACAAGCGAATCACTGGAAAACTCGGGCGCCAGTGATTCGCTTAGATGGTTGAGAAGAGTTAAATCTCTGTAAATTGCGAAAGTCGGTTTATTACCTGATGCATGGTCAGTAATGTATATATATACTAGAGCTTAGAGGGGAAGGGTAAACTTATGAATGTAATGTGGTAAAGGTAAACCACTCGTTCCTGAAAACATTCGGTTAGTTTAACTAACTTTTGAATTATTCCGGGATCTGCTGTATAGCAATGAATGGGCAAGGATTGTTTACAAATATGACCTATTTTAGCCCTTCCTTTTAAATAGCTTTCAATCTGACTGATATACCTCAAGTTTTTTTACCCTACCCTGATTTCTTGATCAAACATAATTATTTATTTATTATTATTATTGTTATAATAATAATTAACACAACTAAAGTGAAGAATAAAAGTAAAGACAATTGACTTGTTACCGTAGCGTTTGGTAACATTTCTATTTTTTTCTTTTGTTTTACATGTTTCTATTTCACTTTGTTTCTATTTCATTTTTATTTTGGACGAGAAACAAAAACACATTTAATAGTTGTTTCTATTTCTATTATGAAAAGGAAATAAAAGCTTTTTTTTATTTCCTTTCACAAAATTATATTCTTATTCAAAGAAATTAACACATTACAACTTCCATTATATTATATCCAATTTAAATGGTTAGAATAATAATTCACATGATTTCATCTTCTATTCAAAAAAAGAAATGTGGATATGCAACTCCGCATCCGTTCGGCCAGGTATGGGTCGGGTTGAATGTGTGACGGGTCGAAACCCGTTAGAATTTGAATATCAAATAGGTTGAAATGAGTCGGATTGAATCGAGTAGGATTAACGAGTAACGGGTTAAAATGTGACGACGTCGACTCACCTTAATCCATATTTTCTCCCAAAATTTTAAAAATTTATAGAGTAAAAACTATCGAGCCAAAATGGGTAGGGCTCGACCCGCTTAACAACCGTTATGTAGCGCCCGACCCCCAATCTCTATGCGAGTCTCTAGTCGCGCGCTTAAACACATAAAACAACTGCAAAGCCCCTACTAATTACGGGCTAAACAAAACACACCTGATAAACCATAATCACTCCTGTGAATAACGAAGCAATACACATATATAACTGCACCAGAAATCCAAACAAAACACCGTAGCTGTACTACTATCGTGATACACATACTCAATGCGAATCCGATAGTATCTAGAACTGAAATCCATATCTGAACCCAATAGTATTCAAAAAAATTCTGACCTTAAGATTTTACCAGGAGTCTAATGATCCCAAGTGTTACCCAAGAGTCAAGCCCCTCATTGGTAATGCGAATTGCTCTAACCAGGCTCTTCCTCGTTATGACCAATAACGAGGGGCACGACAATTACGACCCAAAGCATTTCTGATTTGACTCTCGTAACTACTGTCGCTGGATGCCACGGAACCCACATAGGACAACTGGATTTAATGCAATGCACAAGTAGTTATTTACTTGTAATAAAACACAATCGTTGAGTTCCAAGTATATATGAGAGCTCAACACACATACTAATCATGAATGCTTATTCGTAAATAAACACAATTGTTGAGTTCCAAGTATGATAGCTCAACACACATGCCAAGCATGAATGTTTGCTCTTAAATAAACACCAAAGCATATATTTTCTTAAAACAAACGCTATAGCTAAATCATCTTAACGATAATAAATGTAATGTTTGTAAGTACTAAATGTTAAACAACACAAGAGTAGACTACTTGTCCTACCACAAACACCCATTACAGAAGACAAGCCTGTAAATACTAGACTCTTTTATAACAATCTCAAGCAGACCATTGAATCTATATTATTCTTAAAACACACAGGTAACCTCACATTATCTTAGAATCATAATTGTGTCCGTAGCTCTGGACACCAATATCAACACATGGGTAGTCCTCTAGTCCTATCACCCAAACTAAGAGACAATTGATGAGCCCATAAATACTGGACACCATGCTCAATTACCAACATAGCTCAATAGTACCTATTACTTCATAATATACTAAGTGAGTATTTGAACACTATGTCTTATAACACACAATGTTGTCACTAGCTATCTGTGAGTATTAAACATTAGTTAGCCCAAGAGTTGGTCAATGACTCTGCTACACACAATGCAACAACTTGCTGCTAATGGCAATCTATATCATCTATAAACTTTATATCTTAGTTCATAACTATCTCGTACCTGAGTGGTGTACATGTGATAATACAAGCAGACAATATTGTGTGATTCAAGTACTTGTAAATTGTGCATGCATGGTATTTTACTGGGTAGTAGACACTAATGGTCTGCTCCTATGATTGATTTGAACTAACTTGCAATTACAATATCTAGGTGATGCATTTATAATAGTTTTATCTTGAACCTAGCCACGTCTCTTTAAGCATATTAATCAATTATTCAATTCGGATAACTAAGTTATCGTAAATACTTACTTGCCAAATATCAAACCCAAAGCTATTTGCTATTAAATAGTTGTAATATCCATCGATGTCATATATTTATTTATACTCATAACTAATACGAATCTACCTGCCATTCAATACAGGTATACGAACATCCATTAACTGTTACAATTTCAAGTAACTGAATTTCAGATACTATTGTCATATTTTATATATATCATATATTTAAACATCAGTTAACTCACTGTTATATATTCCCAAAACTTAATAAGTTTATCATATAAATAATATCATTTAAAATACTTTAATTCCTTGTCGGAACTAAACTACTCAGTTGACTTAATTATTAATCAACTCCAGTTTGACTCCGTAAAGTTAATTACAATACCACATTAATATTATTAACACATATGGACTAGTATATCATTCTCTCATTGAATACTTTATTTGTCATACAAATTAACCATGTATGGTCAATTATATATAATACTATAACACTTTTGAGTCATAATCTTTATTTATTAATTATCCCCAAACTATCCAATGACAATTAATTATTACAACATCGTAATTTTTATAAGAGTATAATCATCCCCTAAATAAAAACGAACATCATAGAAGCTAGTTACACTACTCCATATAATTTATTTCACTCAACTTGGCTCCATAGAGTCAATTATTAAACGAATCAAATCCCGGAGCGTTAATCATTAACTTTCGAGTCACAACTGTCATTTTACATTATCACCCTATTTCATTCTTATCGGCTATTCTACCGATTGAACATATTAATTATTTACTACGAATACATATACCAATTACAGCTCAAAACAATTAACAAGTAGTATATTTTCTACTGGTTAACTAATATATTAATCCGTTAACTAATATATTACCCCATAAACATCCTATGTAACATATATTATTGCTTACACAAGCAAATAAGAGGATTAATAACTTACCTCCTCCGAAAAATATCGATGGAAATACAAAATATTTGAGTACAAATGTAGCCCTTAACATGTTCAAAATCCTGCGTAGTCGAATTGAAAATGAGTAAAGATTACGTAGCAAATCTAGCTTGGAAGTCAAAACTTCAAAACCTCACAAATCTTTGGAGCATGATTGAATTGGGGAAGAAGAGATAGTTTTCAACTCATCTTCCACGGCTAAAAAATAATAAAAGATTAATTGCGGGCGATATACTTTCTGAAATTGTAACCGCTCCACTACCCTTAAAAAAACGCTTAAGTTCACTTTTATATATTTTTCCAATATTGCTCGTCTTCACATCCGTGAGACTCCTCATCGTTTTCTCTCATATGCCCGAGCAAATGAAAGTATAAAGTTTCCTTTGCTCCTTTGATTCCGCGCCATCATTAATTTGTTTGCCTTTTGATTCAAGTGCATCATTGTTCAACTTCTCTCAAAACCAAAAGTCATTCAACTTCTCATTTCCTCACATTCATATAACCAATTGATGATAGTTAATGACCACTACAATTGATGCGTGGGATAGTTAATGACTTTTGAACTATCCCTTGCCATGGTCATCATTGTTTATCAAATTGCGGTGAGACTTTTGTTTCAATCCACCACCTTAAAAAGAAATTGATTCGCGAGATGTGAATGAAATCAAAATTGAACGATGCCCAATGTTTTTCCTTGTGATGCCCAAATTTAGGCACGGAGGTTAATGCGTTTTGTTTGTTCTTAATTTTCTTCTCTCTTTCTAGTATCGTACCTATCGAAATTTGGGCATCGTTCAAAATTTTGGGTAGTGATTGCGTGACCAAAATTTTGAATGACGCTAAAAATTGAGCAATGCCCAAAATTTTCCTTGCGATGCCCAAATTTTGGTAGTCTTTTGCATTGCGACGCCCAAAATTTTGAACGATGCCCATAATTTTTAGCGATGCCCAATTTTTTCCTTGCGATGCCCAAATTTGGGCAGTGATTTTGTCCACGCTTGCTCTTCGTTATTAAGGGTATCTTTATTTCTCCCCACAAGTATCTTGTATCGGTTAAAAAATTATCGTGAACTTTTGTGGTTATATTTTCTCCCTGGGGACCGACCGAATTTCTCCCAAATAAAAGGAGGTAAATGGGTCAGCCCAATAACTCAAATGTTGCCAAATAATTTCAATCAACTTCAAATATGTTCTGGGCTAATCTACAAGTCTAAAAATTACAAATAAGGTATCATTAGAAAGCCCCTAAAGTTTAGTTTCTAACGCACTAAACGATCCAATTCCGAAGTTTTCTCGCACAAAACTATGACCACTTAATATTGCATCAAGCT
>JABEVN020001459.1:0-24781 GCA_013146195.2 Codonopsis lanceolata
TTCTCCAACAAGCCGCATCGCTTCGATCTTCGCCCGCCGCCTTCTCCGGCCGCTTCAAATTGCCAATCCGCCATAGCCGCCGGCCAAGCTTCATCTCGATCTCTCTCCTCCACCCCGCTCGCCCAAAGCCTCCACCAAACTAAACTCTCTAAACCCTAGCCATCTCGCTCTCGCCTCTCTCGATATATATCTATTGTCTCGCCTCCTGGCCACCACCCACGACCGCCACCACATCGTTGGTCTCTTCCCCGTCACGTAATCACCAACGGCTGTGGGTCATAATTGGAGCACGAGGTTGTGCCTCGGTGTCGCCGAGAGCCTAAGGTATGTTGGGGTCATAATTGAACTCAATCTCCAAGTCATAAGCTCCAATTAGCCATGATTGATATTTGCTAGAAGTCTTTGTTATTGCATTGAACTTTATTTGTGTTTTTGTAGCATTTGTAGCCACTGGCCAGATTTCAGATGCTAGAATTGAGAATTGAGATAATGTGCCAATGGCAAGCAAAATTGGTTTGCATTCCTGCTTGATCGATAATGAATATAAAGAATTTCTTCTTTTCCTTTTATAAAGGGACCCGCTCGAATAAATCTAAACTGATCTAGGCATAGCCCAAGAAACTCCTCGAAGCATCGGAAAATCGCCTGAGCATGTAATTAGGGCATCTATACCGATATTCTTACAAATTTGAAGGTTTTTTTTATTTAATTTTTAATTTCTAACCAGTAAATTAGAACTTATTTACATGTTTGTTTCTTGATCCATGTCAGTAGTGCAAACAATGAGGTTCTGACTAGGAAAATTAGGGCATGTATACCGATATTCGTGAGCATTTTAAGATTTTTTATTATTTCAATCAGAATTGAGACTTAATTGCGTGTTGTATGTTCCTTGATCATGCTTTACCGCAAACAATGAGGGCCAGAAAAGCTATGAAGCTTATTCCAAAGAATGTCACAAGATTCTGAGATAGATACCATTGCCATAATTGGAACCATTGCACTTGATCTCTCTGGGCCTTACAAATGATTTAAAGGATGCCGATGAACTTTTATTATCTCAAATATGTGTTTCCCTAACAATATGAAAAATGAAAGGGGCATCTCACTATAACACAAAGTTTCTAAACAGTTTTCCTGAAGTATAAATAGTTGGGTTTCTTATATTGAAACCATGAACATTAGGTTTTTTCTCGAAGAAACATTGAGTTTTTCTCAGATGCAGTATATATTAGTTTATGTAGCAATACACTCGTATTTGGTTAATGTAGAATTTATGCCTCTAATCAGATACAATCGTTGGTGCATGCTATACACTTTGTATTTTTTAATTTCGATAGTTTCACTAGTTTTTATATATTTTTTGTTATTTTTTATAATTTATGTATTATGTATTTTATTGATGCTAGAGTTCCAATCCCATCGCGCTAACGCTGCCACCTCACCGCTATCTGGTCTCTCACTTCTAGTCCTGGTAATTTTTTTTGTATTATTTATAATTTTTATGATACATATAAGAGTGTGTTTAGATAATATTTGTTTAAATTTCAATAACTTTTTTGGAATTTTGGATCTTTACTCCTAAATTTGTCATGTTGCGATATTAGTTTTTGTTTAGCATGTCTTATATTGAAAAAAAAAATCATATCTTTGTTGACACGCTATTAGTTGCTTTTGTTGTATGTTTTAAATCCATGTTTAGATTAAATTTTCTTAACATGCTAGCCTGTTAATTCATAGTGTTGACTTTTTAAACCTACTTTGATTATACTTGAATGAGTTTTACTTGGGGTTATTTTTTTGTTAATATGTTTGAACTCGCTCATTATTTATGTGATAATCATATATATTATTGGACCCATCTATAAGTTGCTAAAATTGGTGAGTGCAATATGCAGATCTTATGGCGACAGTGCAAAACATGGCACAACACATGCCGCATGGGTATTCCAACACGCCTTCGAGTAGTACCGGGTCCCCATTTCCCAGAAATACCTTCCAAGATCAGCCCCCCCCCTCACCCATTTTGATTATTGGTAGTGTTTGAAGTTAATTGAAACATTGATATTGTTTGATTTTGTATGTATATATTTGGTACTTTGATGTTAATAACATTTAGAGTTTGATGTATTTAATTGGTTTTATATTATTGTTTAGTTTGTATGTTTAGTTTTGTATTAATTGTTATATTTATCAGGTATAAAAATTTATAATAATAGTATTTTTTACGGTTTTTTTTAATTTTTTTTGCATTATTAGCGACGGAAATTTCCGTCGTTGAAATTCAATTTTAATTAATTTTTAAAAGCCTTTAGCGACGGAAAATTTTCCGTCGAAATTCAATTTTATTAATTTTAAAAGCCTTTAGCGACGGAAAATTCCGTCGCCGAAATTCAATTTTAATTAATTTTTAAGCGCTTTAGCGACGAATTTTCCGTCGCTGAAATTCAATTTTAATTAATTTTTAAACGCCTTTAGCGACGAATTTTCCGTCGCTAAAGGTTGAATTTCAGTGACGGAAAATTCCGTCACTGAAAATCAACCTTTAGCGACGAAAAATTCCGTCGCTAAAGGTTGCCTTTAGCGACGGAAATCGGTCCGTCGGCATCAACGACGGAATGGCGACGGAAAAATTCCGTCGCTGGGGGCCTTTAGCGACGGAATTTCGCCTTTAGCGACAGAAAATTCCGTCACTAAAGGTCATTTTTCTAGTAGTGTTAGAAAGTGTCATGATTCCGGAACAACAAAAAATAGGGAAGAATCCATAAATGCATCTTAGTAAAGAGTTCTTGAAATTTTGTTAATAAGCAATAATCTTGTTAATGACCGGTATGTGTAAGCAATAGTTCCATCAACAAGGATCCTTGTCTATTCAGTTTCATGGTATGATTGCTTATTGTTATTAAAACAATATTGCTTCATTTTGTCCTGTAAATTGTGGTTGTTTTTATCATACTGCTAGCGCTTGAATATTACTTTGCTTGTTAGTAGTATTACGAATTTCACTGTTTTATTAAATCAAAACTAAATGACCCTCCAATTGTTTTGGGCTTTTCAGGGGAGCCCCAAGCCAAGGTTTATCAAAGATGATAGCTAACCTCACCAACCTTAGACAAGTGTAAGTGTTTGTGTTTCGATTTGTGTGTGCAGATTTGAAGACCCATTTGTTAAAATCTCCAATCTCTCTCTATAATTTGCATTTGTAATGATGTATGTTGTTGCAGAACAACAATTTCACAGGCCAAATTCCAACAGGCTTGGCCCATCTTCCAAACCTCCATACATTGGATCTGTCCAACAATAGGTTCATTGGTCACGTGACTGAGTCTGGGTCCTTAAGCCTGTTGGATGGCCTACAATATCTGTTATTTCCATATCCCACTTTCTTTCTCTCTCTCTCTCTCTCTCTCTCTCTCTCTAAAGAATTCCCCAATATTCAAATATTTCTCATTAATGGGTATTTATCAATTTATTTTTTATCATTGACTATCTCGTGTTTTGCCATGTAATATAAATTAGGAGGTTGAGCAACAATAGCTTGTCTGGACCTATTCCTTTTTCTCTAGCTTCAGTCTCTTAACTTACTCTCTAGTGAGTGTAATTTTTTCGTTTTTTTTTGTTTTTGTGTCTAATTTTGCTTATGTTGTCTCTGTCTTGAAAATCGAAATTGTTTTTGAGTTAGGATTTCTTTGTTCAAAAGGAGAATAATGGGTTTTGTTTTGTGAAACCTCTCTTTTGATCAGCGACTTGTCATACAACACTCTAAGTGGACCTGTGCCAAAGGTCTCAGTCAGAACATTCAAGTATGGCCTTATCTGTAAACTCTGTTTTTGATTGTGTAATTATTACAACGGTTACAAAATGTGTGTCTATTTTTATTTGTTTTGGGGCCGAGGAGGAATTAATAGAAATAATTACGATCCAACTCAACATGTGCCTTAATTATTTGGCTCCAGTCTTATGATTTTTTCTTACTTGTGCTAATTATTCATTTTTTTCTTTGTGTTTGTTTCTACAGTATTGTGGGTAACCCTCTGATATGTGGAAGCCATTCCAACGAAGGTTGCTTTGGATCATCCATGCCAGATCCTCTTTTTTTTGCCCTAAATAAATTCATCACCTAGTATGGCTACCTTCTCCTCCCTCCATCGCTCCAGTATTTTAGTACTATCATTTTGAAACACTACTCCTGGAATTTTCAGGTCAATCCTACTCCAAAAGGCTAGGAATTGCGTTGGAGGTAAGTTTCAGTTGTCTAACTCTCTTCCTCTTAGCACTTGGTTACCTCTTCTGGCACCGAAGCAAGAACAAAAAGCAAAGTATTCTTGACATAAATGGTAGTATTTTAATTCATTAACTAACTAGTTGCCAATGTGATTCTTAATTTCTTACTGAACTTTGTAATTTGTCTTAATTAGAAATGCAAGAAGAAGGTTTAACTAGCTGATCGATGTTTTAATTAATCTTTTTCCTTGCAAGTGAACAAGACTATTATAGAATAGTATTGGAAGCAAGGGTTGAACCCACAGAGACAAATGATCACGAACCGTGCAATTTATTGATAGCAAATTATTAATCTAAAGGGGGTTTTTATATTTATTTCTACTCTAAACTACTTTTTATATTTAGATGTTTAACTAATTAGCAGTAATTACAGATATGAAGATCTTATGGTGGGTGGCAATCGAGGATTCTAAGTTTCACTTGTATCTCTTTTATGTTCAATTCATAATAATTATCATTCAATGTCTTGGGTTCGTTCACTAAAGATAGATATAGTCTGTTGAACAATTGGTTCAGCCTCCATCCCCGCAAAATTCATCCATTCTATATCCTAAGCACGGGAACTATCAATCTAGCTGTCACCTAGATTTATGATCTATCTGTCACCTAGATCATGTATGAACCTGGTCCTAACTTATCACTCTCGTGCATCGATAGGTCCAATTTATTGTGTTGATGAGCCAGTGTACGACATATGCACATTGGTCATGCAGTTATCCGCACCACTAGGCCTTTATTATTTGCGATTACATTTTGTCCCACCGTGTTAAACCAACCAAATAGCCTTTCTTGGTCGACACGAATTTGTGCCAACTGTTGATTAGCCATTTGGTTTTCTAAGGCAACTTCTTCTAGCCTATTGGAGATCCCAACGAGCGGGTCCTCCTCCTCCTCTTTGGATTCCTCCTCTTGAGGAACCCTCACTCTCGGCTGCTGGTGATGTTCAAACAAAATGGCCCTAGTAATGGCTGGGCCAGCCTTCAGCCTCTCCGCGTGTTTGGGCAGTCTCACGCCTGCCCCCCTACACAACTCGGTGATCAAATGCGAGAACGCGAACCCCGCATTCGTCCTACCTCTAATAAGGGTCTTGATTTGGCCGTTGATCAAACGGCCAACATCAACGGACCCACCGGTCATAATGGTGTAGGTCAAGACAGCCCTCTACCAAGCCACCATATATTGGTGACTAGAGGGCATGAGACGCCCGCAAACAAATTTGAACACAGGCTTGGCCGTGTTCTGGAGGAAGGACTCACCCATGGTACGTGGACCAAAAGGTGGATTACGGTTATAGGTCCACACCATACCAGGGAGGGCGATGGTCGCATTGACCACCTCGACAGCGATACAGGGGTTGAGGTGTGTGCTAAAATCATCGGCACCAACCGCAAAGTTGGAGGTGCCGAAATAGGTGTTAATGCTTTGGGACGAAAAGTCTACAACCACGTTCCTAACATTAACAGTGTCTAACACACCCCCATCTATGCCAATGTTGCCATTGGCATAGAATTCTCGGACAATGGGCACTACGGCTGCCCTTGGCGGAGAATCTATCAAAAGCCTCCACCTACGAGCTATCAGATTGGGACGTAGGCCAAATTCTTCAGCCTTGAATCCCCTTTCGGGAACCAAGGACTTGGAGAGTTTGGCCGTATATCTTTCTGATGCCTCGTAGGATACGAATCGGGTGATATCAAAATTTTGTTCTTCCTCCTGAGCGGGGCCGGAGGACGAAGCACCGGTATTTCTACGCTTACGGAACATTTTGTTTGATTAAAAATTTAAAACTAAAGTTTTAACAAATAAAATAAGTTTTTTTAAATTTTAAAATTAAAAATTAATTCTAAGCATGCAAAATTTTTATCTACGTTAAAATTATCTAGCACCCTAGCATGCAATTATTTTACGTAAGAATTTAAAGAGGGTGATAGTGTTACTTGTTTGCAGCCTAGATGAAGAGAGTGCAGCCGGAGTGTGAGCTTGATCGGTGTCGGCAATGGAATGTTCTTCTTCTTCTTCAAAAACTTCAACCTTGATGGGGTGCAATGGAGTGATGGATGGAGGTAAGAGATGAAGAGTGATGAAGGAGGGAGAAGATTCTTGGATTGTGTGCCGGAATTTTGACCGATCTGCAAGAGTTTGCCGGAATTTTGAGGAACTGGGCGGCTGCTGCTGCTGCTTGAGGGAGGAAGAGAATTTTTTGTGTGAATTTCTGAAGAAAACCCGGCACTGTTTTTATAGAAGGACCTTGCGATCGCAAGGTTTGTCACACCTTGCGACCGCAAGGTGGGCAGTCAAACCGATTCTGATTCTGCCACTTCCCCATGACTGACAGTACGTTGCACGAAAATTGCATTTACGGAGCACCTTGCGGTCGCAAGGTCTCCAACACCTTGCGTCCGCAAGGTGGGCAGAACCTTCCCACTTGATTTTCTTTCTTCCTTTTCAGCAGTTTTGCAGTTTAGCCCTTCCGTTAACTTCCGTTATGTTTTGTATCTTTGCTGTATGCAAAAACTTAACAAAAACTCTAGACTAAAAATTATTAGTAACATATAAATACAACACTAAGATGTTTTTCTCCCCCAAACTTGAATTTTTGGCATATTTAATTAAAAATTAAATGTCCAAAAATTAGATTTAACGGAGAAAAACATATTTAAACTAACTATAAAGTAAATAACATTCAAAATAGTGGGTTGCCTCCCACTTAGCGCCTTTGTTTAACGTCTTTGGCTCGACCAAACTGCAAGCCTTATCTCGGGGTGGTTCATTGTCAGCCAAACGGATTAACTCAATTGTTCGTTCAACTGACATCGGCTCTAAATATGGCTTGAGTCGGTGTCCATTAACTTTGAAAATTTCATTATTTCTAGGGTTTTGAATATCAACAGCTCCATGAGGATAAATTCGTACGATTATAAAAGGACCGGACCATTTAGATTTTAATTTTCCGGGAAATAACCTTAATCTAGAATTAAAAAGTAACACTTTCATCCATGGATGAAACATTTTATTGGCTAACCCCATGTCATGATATTTCTTGGTCTTTTCTTTATATGTATTTGCATTTTCATACGAATTCAACATATGTTCTTCTAACTCATTTAACTGAAACAATCTTTGATCTCCAGCCAAGGTTAAATCTAAATTTAACTCTTTAACCGCCCAATAGGCTTTATGCTCAATTTCAACTGGTAAATGGCAAGCTTTGCCATATACCATTCTATATGGACTCATTCCTATGGGGGTTTTAAAAGCAGTTCGGTATGCTCATAAAGCATCCTTAAGTTTAAATTCCCAATCTTTACGATTAGGCCTAACAGTCTTTTCTAATACTGCTTTTATTTGTCTATTGCTAACTTTTACTTGGCCGGATGTTTGAGGATGATAAGGTGTAGCTAACTTGTGAGTTACACCATGCTTTCTAAGAACATTATTCAACAACTTATTGGTAAAATGAGTTCCTTGGTCACTTATTATGGCCTTAGGTACTCCATACCTAGAAAACAAATCTTCTACAAATTTAACTACTGTTTTTCCATCATTAGTCTTGGTTGCTACTGCTTCAATCCATTTAGATACGTAATCTACTGCTACTAGAATATACTCACAATTATTTGACACTGGAAAAGGAGCCATGAAATCAATACCCCAGACATCAAAGATTTCAACAACCAAATTAATATGCAAGGGCATTTCATTTCTCTTTCCTATTCCACATGTTCTTTGACACTTATCACATGTCCTATAAAACAATTCACAATCTCTAAAACCAGTAGGCCAATATAAACCAGATTGCAAAAATTTTCTAGCAGTTTTGTTTCCACTAAAATGACCCCCACAAGAATATCCATGGCAGAATTCCATAATACCTTGTTGGTCTTTTTCTGGAATACATCTTCTTATTAAAGAATCAGAACAAATTTTGTATAAATGTGGTGCTTCCCAAAAATAATTTTTAGTTTCCGCCAAAAATTTCTTCTTTTCATAATGATCAAAATCCGGATTAATGATATCAGACATATAGTAGTTGACAAAATCAGCATACCAAGGGTCAGAATCTTTAATGGCTAAAAGTTGTTCATCAGGAAAATTATCATTTATGGGGACAGGATCATCTAGAAATTGACGTTCAAGCAAGGGTGAAAATTCCAATCTGGACAAATGGTCGGCTACGACGTTCTCGGTTCCCTTTTTATCTTTGATAGTAATGTCAAATTCTTGTAACAATAACATACATCTAATTAATCTTGGTTTAGCATCTTTCTTACTTAACAGATATTTCAATGCAGAATGATCAGAAAAAATTATCATCACTACAAGAAAACAGGGCAACTGCAACAAAATTGAATTTAGTTGCAATATAAAGTATACCGCTCACTCCTAACCTGGAAACTCATTTTATCCGCGTTATTTTTTTTGGGGAAAAAATGGAGGGAAGAAGGGCGCCTGAATTGCAACAATTTTGCAACAATTTTAGACTTATTTTTTAAAATTACAAAACCCTGTTGAAACCTTTTCATTGTGACTTCTGTACAATAGAAAAACCTAAACAAAATTAATTAAAACCCCTTCATTCAGATTTCTCACCATTCGTTCTCTCTCTTGCTCTCCTCTGGCCTTCTCTTCAATAACCCGTCGTCTTCTTCCAGCAGCCACACCACACGACTGTCATACTCACTCTCGGATTTAAAGCTATGGTAGCCTAAGTTCGGCCAACTGAGTTTAACGATTTCACTCTCCTCCCAGCAAGGTATTCTCTCTCGATGTACAACTTTGTAAAATGAAGAATACTTCTTCCTTTTTTGGTGATTGATGAATGCAATTAGGAAGGGGTAATCGTTTTCTTAGAAGTTAATACTGGTTGTACCTCTTGAATATTATGTATTTTAGCAATACATGTGATTTCCCTTATCGATTTTCTTATTCTGTTGCAATTTTGTTCTTCCCCATCTATTCTATTAGCTTTTTGTGTGTGTATTTTTGTTTCTTTTTCCCCTTATTATGTATTTTAGCAATACAAATTCATTTGATTTCCCCTTATGGATTTGCTTGTTGTGTTGCAATTTTGTTCTTCCCCATCTAATCAATTAGCTACAGATCGTTTCTGTTTAGTAATAATATATCAATCAATTTTTGTCATGACTGATCAATTATGTCAAGTCATTAGCTATACAAGAATTGGAACTGAGTAACCGGTCAAAGTTTGTAGAGAGTGTTCACCAACCATTTGACAAATTACTTAAGAGAACTCACAATAATAAAGTCCTATTTACTCTATATGGGTTAGAGTTGTTGTCATAACAGATAAAAATTGGGTGTTGTCATAAGAGAATTCACAATAATAAGAATTCTATATTGACAGAGTAGTGCCATTTTTGCCCACAAGCAAGTTTTGTCCATGAATGATGAGTTTTCTCTTCTTGTTAATTGTAGGCTCTATGAGTAGAGGTTTTTATTTATTACAACACATGACACATTTGTTCCATTTCTAGGAATTTGGAATTGGATTTTACATGAGACAGTAAGGTGTTTGGTGGATTCTTTCATACGACATGTCCAAAATGGTTGTTTTTTTTTAAATAACTTTTGTGCCTATATGATGATTCTTTTGTTCAAGAGGATAAACCAGCTGCATATAATGTCGAGTTGATGGAGTTGTTTTTTGCATCAAGAAATTTGGCCAATTTTATGAAACTATAAAAGCCCAGAAACAGCATAGTCTGTGTATTAATATATCAAAGAGGACAATACTTGGAATCTGATACCTAGTGCAATCTGCAAAATCAAGTTTCTGTTCCTCGACTGCAGTTTCTGCTAATTCCTCTTCATCTACAATATCCTGTTTTAGCTCTTTTGCTTTCTTGAAAACTTGCTTTCTTTAGAAGATCTACACCCCAAGAAAACCAACTCTGCATGCTTGTCTTTAGAAGATCCTATCTCGCCCATTTCGGGTTCAATAACCAACTTTCTGCTAGACGGCTAAGCATTAATTCAAAAAGCCATTTTTTCAAAAATTCAACACCACATAAATTTGCGGCTTGTTTACTAATTTCTTACGGGATATTCAAAGCTCCCAACACCTTTTAGTTAATTCAAAAAGCCAGCTAATTTCTTTATTACGGCTTGAGTATAAAAAAATACCAATTATTAATTAATTAAATTCAACAATATCGGCTAGTTGGTTTGGGGGAATACCTAAAGGACGGAGAAGAGGTATATTGAAACATCTTATTGCCATTTCTGGCCATTGTTCTCAAAGGCTGCTATGGAAAGAAATGCCAGATCATATCCCTTTATTATGTAAACAAAAATGCCTGCTTAGCTTAGCCTTAAGTTGCTTGCTCTTATGGTGTGTTTTTTTTTTTTTTGGAAACAAGTGTTGAAGTGGAATCAAGTTTGCTGATATGCTCTTCCTCGGCCAGATAAATGTATTCTCTCTACACAGAAGCTGAGATACGTTGGCACTTTTTCCGATATTTTTGGTTTGTGGATAAGTTGATGTTCTTCCTTGAGTTACTTCTATCACCCTTCTACGCAGAAGATGACGTAAGTTGGCACCTTTTCCGATCTATAATCTTTTTCCTATCTTTTTGAGTTTTTGGATATGTTAATGTTCTTCCTTGGGTTACTTCTATGACCCTTGCATGTATGGTTAATGCTGTAGATTTATTCTACCTCACAGAAGAAATCATAATGATGAAAGAAGAAGTATTAAGCACCATTAAAATCAAGACTACATTGACAATTGAAAAAAAATATGAAGCAAAAACATATTTGAAACTAAGAAAAAAAATAAAATTTTCAAATATATAATTTCAAATATATAAATAGGTTCTTTATTGTGTTGATGTAAGGGTTTGATTGATTGTTTTAGATTATGGGACTAGAGTATGGATTTAAACTTACACAATTTTGATTGGATTCAGGTTTTAGGAGTGAGTGGTGAGTGATAGAGGTTGTGAATTATGAGTTTGATTTGGTTATTGTAGGATGTATTACACTAGCAATTGCCCAAACCTGCTTCAGTTTGGCTTTTGATAAATTTGACATAGCAAAGAACTTTGTCGCATCATTTCCGGTTATTCGGCCATCACCATCTGAATCAACGAAGTTGAACCACTGTTGATAAATTTTCTGTTACTTTGTAATAACAAAAAGGTTTTTAAAAAAATCATCCATGGAGATACAGAGTAAAGTGGCTAGAGACTTTAAGAGCAAAAAAAATTGATAAAGAAAAGAAGAATTAGATTAAAAGGGGGAGGTTGGAGGTGGGGAAGATACAAAAATGAACAAGATATCCATCAAAAGAAAGAAAATACAGTCATCCAAAGTGCACTGCCCTGAGTACATAAGAAAAATGTGATCAACAACCAATTCAAAGTGAGATACCACTGAACCTAACATAAGAAAAATAAATAATAAACCATTACTGCAGGTCTCTATTACCTATCTTTCATACTGAGTGTAGAGGTTCTCAAATTCTTTACCCCAACAATCAGCCAAACCTGGAGCCTCATTTGGACAAAACAAAGACCATTGCTTTGGACTCTTTCCATAAATAGATCAGGCACCCAAAGAGCATAAAACAAATCTCTAGCTCATTTGCTCTTCCAATGACAGTCATGCCACAAAATTAGATATACTGATAAGATTCACGCTAGTGTCATCTATCAAAGTCAAGTTTGAAATATGATACATTCTTTACTAGAGTTACAATCAACACAAAGACATCAGTCAAGACATAGGAATTATAGTAGAACAAAATCCACCAACAACTACCTTTCCATGGTTTTTCCTCAAATCCAGAAATTCAAAGATATCAGCATGCCATGGCTCCAGATACAAAACAAAAGCACCTAGATGCAATCCTCTTTCATGAACAGAAACACGAATTCCTCCTGTAGATTTGCTGATAACAGCACACTCCTTAAGAGTGTCATATATGCCTTCAATGCTATCCTCTTTCATGCACACCAGGAAACGACTACTCAACTGCAATTCAAATCAAAAACTCTTGTGAATAAATAAAAGGCTATACATCGAATCGGGAGCATATACACTTCTAACACCCAAAATCGAGCTAGCCAAATTACATACTCTAAAGAAGGAAGAAATGTGACAAATGATCGGCGCATAGTCGAGACGGTGTATCACTAACACCTTCACGAATTCCCAACAACCTTATTGTCACCAGACCAAAACCTGGAAAAAATCGTTTTTGCACTGGTACTATCTTTATGCTACCGATGTTTTCTTCTTTAAACCTAAAACATGAATTCTCAAAATTACAGTGGTTTCGCATTATTTGTGTTGCATGTATCTAGAAAAGTTAAGCCTGCATAATACACTGGAAATCATGAAATTTGGTCGCCTCTGTGGCATGTTATTGCCATACTAATCTGTAAATCCTCTGCGCTTGTAGGTTTGGCTTATGGGTGAACATTCCCATATATCGGTGGAGTTTGACAATGTAAGCGCATTCAAAATAAATAAATTCCTTTCTCATGTACATATATATATATATATATATATATATATATATATATATATATATATATATATATATATATATATCTCCTTATTGTCACGGACCATTTTCGGATGCAAAATTGACATTTTTTTAAACTTTTTCAAAATCATAAAACACGTAATATTTGAAGCACTACGAATTATGTTTTTTATGATTTTGGAAAAAAAGAGAAAAAACACACGTCAAATCTACATTTGAAAAACAGTCGGTTTTACTACAAAGGGAGTATCATTTTTTATAATTAAGTAAAGATATTTCTTAAACATGTTTTATTATTCAATTTTCTTGTATCAATCCGTGTTTCAAATCTTACCTCCAGATCACAAACTCACTTGAGCAACACTGTTACAAGGAATTGAGAAATGAAAATTTTCGATCTGCAAAAGTTGTCATGCGTATTTACCGGAAGTTGTTAATATCTTGCAAGGAGCAAATGTGAGTTTGTTCTCAACTATTAAATTCTTGTTTCATTTAAAATATACATACTTTTTTACATGCAGAAATTACTTCTTTGACCGTATCTCCTGTTTCTCTGTGAAAGATTCAAATTTTTAGATGCTATATGTATCTGCGTCTGTTCTCAGCTTCGTGCTTTCTGTTCTATGAATCTTGTCTTGGTTAGATAATGGTTTTATTGTGCTCTATGTAATATAACCTTGTTTGTCTTCAGTTGATGAGCTAAAGTAGTGAGTCTAGTGGCCTTCCTTGAAGGAGAAAACTGTTGTGTGCATTTCTGGGTGTTTGAGGGGGAGGGAAGTGTTTAGTGCTTAATATTGTATAGAATTGATTACTAGTTTGCTAGATAAACCAGTCCAAATAAAAGGTAAGATTGCTATGCTGCTGGTTTTCTTCCTATTTTAAGCTTGAGTT
Source organism: Codonopsis lanceolata (assembly GCA_013146195.2). Classification (NCBI taxonomy): domain Eukaryota; kingdom Viridiplantae; phylum Streptophyta; class Magnoliopsida; order Asterales; family Campanulaceae; genus Codonopsis; species Codonopsis lanceolata. The sequence continues at coordinate 13,688 of JABEVN020001459.1, forward strand.
CTACTCATGTTAGTTCTGCCTGTATGCGTGGTCTATCTTTGTTTACGGTGGTGGCGATTGTGGTGGCCATTAGTCAAGTGCACAATTACATTTGGACAGAACTATACTAAATATTTTGTAATGCATTGCTCTCTTTCCTACCACACGGACGGATCCAAAGGCGTCCTGCCTTGGCTGCCGGACCTCCTAGATTTTGCCCAATTTTTTTTATAAATTTGTAAAAGAATAAAAGATTGAAAATATTTTATAAATATAATTTTTATATTTAAAAGATGAATTGGGTAACTGTAATAATTGTTTAAAGTAATATTATATCCGTTCCAATTCAAAAGATACACTTTTACATTTTTGATCAATTTGATATTTGAGAATGGATATATATTTAACGTTGCTTTATTTAGTAAGAGAAAATAAAATTGTATAATCTTTGGATACTACTCTTAAAGTACAACTCCCTCTGCCTTTTTTAGTTATTTACGAAAATTAAAGAAGTTGATTTTTTGGTCATTTTGATAATACATATAGATAATGTACATAGTATTGACACTTAGTATTGTAAGTGCACATCGGGACATGATAGATGACAAATGTAAATTTAGTTATTTCGTGCAAAAAGGACAATCATATTGGGATATTTGTTTTAAAGCCTATTTGGGACAAAGAGAGTATAATTCTTGTGTTTTATAATGTAAAAAAGGTAATTAAATCCTTTCCAAACATTGATCTAAATATTGGTCAAAGTATACATGTCTACTTTTTACCTTTTCTTTTCAGACAACTAGAATTAAAAAATTGTCATAAAGAACAAATGTTCAAGATTTGAAAGAACCATTTGGTGCTATTGATCCCCAATTTCTTGGCAATGTTGTGAAAGCAAGAGCAACTTTTGAACAACCTGAGTGAGCATGCCCTTTTAATTTTTGTAATACTATGTTGTTATATTTCATTATCTATGGGAGAGATGACAAGGTCATTCAAGCAAATAACTTGAGGTCCTTGATTCCAATCCCTATACCAACTAGGGGTCATGCTTACCTATAAAAAAAAGTTTCATTATCTATTACTGATAATTTTTAGTATTCTCTCTCTCTCTCTCTCTCTCTCTCTCCGATCTTGAAAACATTAGCTGAAATCATATAGTTTTGGGCATTATGCCCAACAAAAACCTCACAGAAAAGAAGTCAATATCATGCATTTTCCTTTGGAGCAAATCAATTGATCAGCACTGAAGAGCCATTTACATGCCACTAACAAGGTCCAATGAACCACCAAACTTGAAACACGAGAATATATATAAAGCCCAATTGCCCATACATGTACATATATGGAAACAATTCTCTCAGCTTTTCATTTTTTGTGTTGGGTACATGTAAGTGTGTATCAATCCTAGTTTTGCTCTTTGATGAATAGTTTCTGGACTCTTCTGATAAATTAAAAGGAAAATAAATAAATATAGTTTGTGGACTCTTCTATGAACATGTTTGCATCTAAATATTTTAAATTTTATTTCAGGCCTCTATTTGCAAATAGTTTGCTAAGTATCATGCATACTCTGCTGGATCAGACCCGCCAGGATGAGATGCTAATTATTGGATGTCGGACACTCTTTGACTTTATAAATAATCAGGTTTGTGCTCTCAAGTGGTTTTATGTTTTGGTTGGCATGGTTAAATCATCACTGCTGTTTTTTGGTTGTCATGGCTAAATCACCACTGCAGATAGATGGGAGTTACATGTTTAATTTAGAGGGTTTTGTTCCAAAACTCTGTCAACTAGCTCGAGAAGTGGGGGAAGAAGGAAGGAAAGAACAACTTCGATCAGCTGGCTTGCAAGCCCTTTCTGCACTGGTACTATCTTTATGCTACCGACGTTTTCATCTTTAAACCTAAAACATGAATTCTCAAAATTACAGTGGTTTCGCATTATTTGTGCTGCATGTATCTAGAAAAGTTAAGCCTGCATAATACACTGGACATCATGAAATTTGGTCGCCTCTGTGGCATGTTATTGCCATACTATTCTCTAAATCCTCTGCACTTGTAGGTTTGGCTTATGGGTGAACATTCCCATATATCAGTGGAGTTTGACAATGTAAGCACATTTAAAATAATTAAATTCCTTTCTCATGTGCATATATATATATATATATATATATAATCTCCTTTCTTTTCAGTTTTACATAGCCAATTTTTCATTCAGTTTTACACTTCTAACACCCAAAATCAGAGTTTTTCAATTTTTCATTCCCAACAATCTTATTTTAGGGGGATTATACTGCTTGAAAAAAAGGTATATATTTCGATCCCACAGTTTGGGTTGATGCATCTGGCGGTGTTGCAAAAAATCGTTTGTATGGCTTTGGTTCGTTGGTTCCTGTATCAAAGATCATGAGGGGTAGTGGCATCGCAAGTTATTCGTCACATGGAAGTGTGAATGAAGATTTCACACAAACCCAGCAATTTCAAGATAAGCTTTGTGAAAGAGTAGAACAAGTGAGGAAATATATTCAAAAACAAATACAAGTTGACAATGCTGTGGAAATGGAGAAAATCAAAGCTGATTTCAAGCTAATGCAAGAGGAAATTCGGTCACTTAGAGCCCAACAACCTCCACCAACGTCTATGTTGTTTGACAGTTAGACATTGTCTTTTGTTAATCACTTGGAGGCTCTCAACATTCTCTACACTTTTATGTAATCCGACACTTCGATAATGACTTTTGAATGAAATGATTAAACTTGAGTTGTTTTAAATGTTTGATTTTAGATTTCATTTTTTTTGTAAAATTTGAATTATGAAAATGTTCAATCAGGTACGATATATATATATATATATATATATATATATATATATATATATATATATATATTTTTTTTTTTATTTTTTTTTTGTTGCAATAATAATTTTTTTAAAAAAATTCAATTACTAACTAGCAACGGAAATATATAAACATTGTAATGGAAAAGTTTGTTGCAAAAATGCAACGAAAAAGTCTGTTGCAAAAATGTAACAAATGCAACGGAAAAGTCTATTACAAGAATGCAACAAAAATGCAACGAAAAAAATGCATTGCATTCTTGCAACAAAAAGTCTTGCAAGAATGCAACGGAAAAAGTTTGTTGCAAGAATGCAACAGAAAAAATTAGTTGCTATTTGCAACGGACGTCAACTACCCTTAGAAACACATTTGCAACAGAAAAATTTGAAATTGCAACGCTCGATTTTCGTTGCAATATCATGCAACGGAATTCATTCGGTTGCATAAAATTTGCAACGAGGGTTTTCCAAACGGAATTTGCAACGAACTTTTTCCGTTTCAATCGTCTAATTGTAACGGAATTTCATTTTTTGCAACGGAATTTTCCGTTGCTGTTGCCCTGTTTTCTTGTAGTATCATCTTTGATCCTAACAGGTATGATCTAAATTTTTCTAAAGCATATACTACTGCTAAAAATTCCTTTTCAGTAGTTGTATAATTCAATTGTGCATCATTTAGAGTTCTACTGGCATAATGGATCACATGAGGCTTTCTATCTACCCTTTGTCCTAACACGGCTCCAATCACAAAATCTGATGCATCACACATGATTTCAAAAGGAAGTGACCAATCAGTGCCGGATAAAATAGGGGCAGTAGTCAATTTTTCTTTTAATAAATTAAAAGCTTCTAAACATTCTTTATCAAAAATAAATTATGTATCCTTTGTTAGCAAATTACATAGAGGTTTACAGATTTTGGAAAAATCTTTAATAAATCTTCGATAAAAACCAGCATACCCAAGAAAACTTCTAACACCTTTAACTGAAGTGGGAGGGGGTAATTGTGAAATAACTTCAATTTTAGCTTTATCAACTTCAATGCCTTTATTTGAAACAACATGCCCTAAGACAATTCCATGTTTTACCATGAAGTGACTTTTCTCCCAACTTAAAGTTAAATTAGTTTCACAGCATTTTTTCAGGACTGATGTAAGGTTTTATAAACAATGATCAAAAGAATTTCCAAAAACTGAAAAATCGTCCATGAAACTTTTAACGCATCTTTCAACTAAGTCAGAAAATATAGAAATCATGCATCTTTGAAAAGTAGCTGGTGCATTACACAATTCAAAAGGCATTCTCCTAAAAGCAAAAGTACCAAAGGGACATGTAAAGGTTGTTTTCTCTTGGTCTTCGGGTGCAATAGGGATCTGATTGTAACCAGAAAAACCATCAAGAAAGCAATAATATTCATGACCGGCTAGTCTTTGAAGGATTTGGTCAATAAATGGTAAGGAAAGTGATATTTCCTGGTTGCCGCATTTAATTTCCGCAAATCAATGCACATTCTATAACCAGTTATTGTTCTTGTAGGAACTAATTCATCTTTCTCATTTTTAACGACTGTAATTCCTGACTTTTTAGGAACTACTTGGACAGGACTAACCCATTTACTATCTGATATAGGGTAAATTATGCCCGCATCTAAGAGTTTAAGAACTTCTTTTCTTACGGCTTCTTCCATGTGTGGGTTAAGTCTTCTTTGCCTTTCTCTTGAAGGTTTACTACCTTCTTCTAGATGTATTTTATGCATGCACATAGAAGGACTAATGCCTTTTAAATCAGCTAAGGACCATCTTAAAGCTTCTCTATTTGTCCATAAAACTTTTAACAAACTAGCTTCTTGCTCTTCCGTTAAGTCGGCTGCTATAATAACATGCAAAGTGTTACATTCCCCTAAAAATGCATATTTTAAATGGGGTGGTAAGGGCTTTAATTCTTCAACTTTAGGAGAATTAATGGATGGCATAAATTCAGAATTTTCTACTTTAATTGTTTCTTTTATTTTAGCCTCCTCATTCTCTACTTTCTTATCTTTAATCTCTTCCTCAATGTTTTCTATCTCAATTTCTTCAAGGAGAGATTTCAGAATCTGTACTTCATCATCCTTAATTTCAGAACTTTCTTTTTCTACTTTTTCAGATTTATCATAATTATTCTCTAATTCTTTCTTTATGTCTTCTTTATCTTTCTTTTTACTAACTTCTAACATTTCTCTCTCTTGTCTTTCTTCTTCTTCTATTCATCTTTCAATCTCCTCAATGTCAATTTTTTTGGGAGGGATAGGACTATCATCATAGACTATGAATCTATCTCTCTCATAATCTTCCTCTTCTTCAAAAGTTTCAGTTGATAACTTTTCAATTTCATCTATTGAAAAACAGGCACTTATGTCACTAGGTCTATTCATAGCATCAAACACGTAGATTTCAACAGGTTTCACCTAGGACCGACATTGTGAGTTTACCATTCTTAACATTAATCATTGTATTGGCAGTAGCCATAAATGGTCTGCCTAACAATATTGGGACTTCATTATTATTGCATATCTTCCTTTCCATCTCTAGAACCACAAAGTCAACTGGAATGATTAGTTTATCAACCTGAACTAGGATGTCTTCCACTATACCCAAAGGATATTTAACTGAACGATCATCTAATTGTAATTGCATAGTAGTGGGTTTTAGTTCTCCTAACCCTAACTTTTTATAGACCGCAAAAGACATCAGATTAATACTTGCTCCTAAATCTAGCATTGCTTTCATCTTTTTAGAGCTTCCCAAGGAAACTTGGATATTAAAGCTACCAGGATCTTTCAACTTAGGGGGTAATTCGGGTTGTAAAACAGAACTTACGTTTTTAGAAACAATAATCTTTTCATTATTTTCAAACTTGTGCTTCTTAGAGTGAAGATCTTTGAAAAACTTTGCATAAGCTGGAATATTTTTAATAACATTAAGCAAAGGGAGATTAACATTCACTTTGGATAACATATTATAAATTTCCGTAAATTGTTTGTCCATTCGGTTTTTCATAAGTCTTCTTGGAAACGGAATTGGAGGAACATAAGGTGGTGGAGCCACATAAGGTTCCTCTTCTTCTTGATCCAATTCTTTTTCAACTTCTATTGGCTTATCTTTATTTTGAACCTCTTTTTCTTGTTCCTTATTTGGAACTTCTACTTCTTCTTCTTGATTATTCAATTCTTTTTTTTTTATTCTCTTTACTATTACTATCACTATCTTTTTCGATTCCCTTTTCAGAATTTTCCTTTTCAGAATTTTCTACTGTAGCAGGCACTTTAGAAGAAGGATCAGGATCACTTACCTCTTCACCTATTACCTTACCGCTTCGCAAGACGGTGATTGACTTGGCTTGCTCGGTTTGACTAGGGAACTTCCTTCTTCTCTTTTATCAACTTCAGAATTTGCAATGTGCTTCTTTAGATTTTCGATCTCTTCAAGCATGTGTTTCATCAATGCTTTGCTTGACCTTTACTTGCTACATCTTGTTTTGGAACTTCTTCAATTCTCAACTAATTTTGATTTGGAAGCGTGGAGGTTGTGGTGGTTGAGGTTGGAATTGTTGAGGTTGCAAAGGCTTATTTCCTCCCCAAGAAAAGTTAGGATGATTCCTCCAACCAGATTATATGTGTTTGAATAGGATCATTCCTAGGCCTTTGAGGGTACATATTCATAGCATTAGCCTGCTTCGTAATACATAGCACTTGATGGACAAAAATTAGTAGCATGAGAATATAATCCACATAAAGCACATGCTTCTTGAATTTGCCAATTTTCAAATTGAGCTTGTGTATTTGAATTATCTTGTAATTGATATAGGCTTCTATTTTTACCTCTAGCACTTTTAATTTGGGAATTAATACTTAACATCTCAAATAATTCTTCTAGTGCTTCGGTGTCATTCTATTAATAGAACCACCAATGCACTATCAACCATAGTTTGTAAGCCTGGCGAAAGACCATGATAAAATTGAAGCACTAACACATGTTGAGCCAAATTATGATGAGGACACATAATGAGCGATTTTTAAATCTATCCCATGACTCATGGAATGTTTCACACCGGTTCATTTTGGAATGACATGATTTGTTTTCTATATTCAGTAAGAGATGCATGCTTGTAAAATTTACTCATAAACAAATCATATAATTGAGCCCAAGTATAAACACTATTAGGTGTTAAGTTCATAAACCATCTCTTTGCCAACTCTTTTAATGCACTTGGAAAATATTTCATTTTAATTTGATCTTCGGTCAACCCTCCTAAAGGAAAAGTACTCATCATGTATTCATATTCTCTTAAGAAACTGACATGATCTTCATGGGGCATCCCATGAAAAGATGGTATGGCATTAAAATAATGAACTTTTAGCTCAAAATTCCTTACAGCATCTGGCAAGACTAAACATGATGTCACAACATTTAATGAAGGTCTACTAAAGTCATTAATAGTTCTTTGATTTATCACTACTTCCATATTTCTTCTTGCGAGTTCTTTCTTCTCTTTGATTCCGGTTAACTGGTCAACTGGATTTTCAGGATTTCTATTATTGTTATTTTCTTCCATTGAGGATCAACCAGAGGATCCTCTTGATTCAATTGGTCTTGATTATCAAACTCGGGAGCTAGATTTTCAAGGACTTCTTGATTTCTTCTAACAATATTTATATCTTGATTTAAGTCTACCAATTTAGGATTCAAATATCTACGACCGTGCATAAAAATAAATTAAAGCAATTTAAAAACAACTAACTGTTAAAAATAAAATCTTTTTGTATTTTTATTTTTATGAAAACTGAAAATTAAACTAAAAACTAAATTAAATTAAAAACTACGCTACCAACAAACTAACTACGTGAACTAGCTTGTCCCCGGCAACGGCGTCAAAAACTTGATCGATGTTTTAATTAATCTTTTTCCTTGCAAGTGGACAAGACTATTATAGAATAGTATTGGAAGCAAGGGTCGAACCCACAGAGACAAGTGATCACGAACAGTGCAATTTATTGATAGCAAATTATTAATCTAAAGGGGGTTTTTATATTTATTTCTACTCTAAACTACTTTTTATATTTAAATGTTTAACTAATTAGCAGTAATTACAGATATGAAGATCTTATGGTGGGTGGCAATCTAGGATTCTGGGTTTCACTTGTATCTCTTTTATGTTCAATTCATAATAATTATCATTCAATGTCTTGGGTTCGTTCACTAAAGATAGATATAGTCTGTTGAACAATTGGTTCAGCCTCCATCCCCGCAAAATTCATCCATTCAATATCCTAAGCATGGGAACTATCAATCTAGCTGTCACCTAGATTTATGATCTATCTGTCACCTAGATCATGTATGAACCTGGTCCTAACTTATCACTCTCGTGCATCGATAGGTCCAATTTATTGTGTTGGTGAGCCAGTGTACGACATATGCACATTGGTCATGCAGTTATCCGCACCTCTAGGCCTTTATTATTTGCGATTACATTCATTTGTTCAAAACAAAATAATATAGGGATTGATAAACAACACAATCAACAAGCATTGAATGAACATATATACGAATTAAAACATAAATTTGATACAAGTAACCTCCCACCTCCTAGATTATGGATGATTTAGTTCATCATAGACAATGAACAACACATGGAGATGATCAGATACATGATTTGATCTTCAATACTTGAAATTACAAAGTCTAACTACGTTATACAATCTAAAAACTACCTAAAATCTACTAAAGAGAGCTTCCAGCCGTCTCCTCTTCTTTTGGCTCGGCATCTGCCTTCAATATATACCCGGGAGTTGTAATCTAATCGAATAATTGTGTGAAAATCCGAAATAATCGCATTCTGACCACCTTACGGTCGCAAGGTGTTGGGTACCGCATCTGCCTTCATGTCGGCATAAGATTCAGGTATCACATTTAAAAGCACAATCGAGGTATAATCGTCTATGTGTTCATCACCGGTTTGTTCAATATCTTCAATTAACTTGGTAAATGTGTTAATGTTGTCTTCCATGTCTTTGTTTAAATCCAATTTAAAACTGAATTTTTTTTTCCAGAAGATGAATTTTACTCGGCAGAGTTTTCTCAAAGTAAATTTCTTTCAATTTTTTCCAAAGACTTTTGGCATGTCTATGTTTACCACATTTTCGCATAACTGAATCAGACAAGTTGAAGATAAGAGATGCGTAGGCACTTTCATCCATTTCACGAATAGTTTCTTCGGAAGTATCTTTTGGAAAATTGTGAGTTATGGCTTTGAAAACCTTTTCTTTTATCAAAATGCTGTTCAATTTTTGTTGCCAAATAGAAAAGTCCGTTTTGCCATTAAAAGATCTCAAACCATAAGATGTTGCCATTCCAAAAGATTTTAACAGAAACAAAACAGAACACCAAATAAAACACAGAACGGATGCAGAATATCTAAACAGGAAGCAAGACTAAAACTAAAGTAGTTATAATACTAATGAAGCAGGATTAAGAGAACACTTAAACAGATCTGGAACAGAGCAATAAACTTAAGCAACGAAATAAACAGAATATTTCTACCAATCTAATAAAAGACAAGCAAAAGGGTAACCGAAGCTCACCAAGAAACTCTAAGAGAGAGTTTCTAATATAACTTTGGATTGAAGGGACTCTACCGACTCATGGTACGGGAACGAGAAGGTGGTGGCTCTGATACTACTGTTGTGTGAATATTCCACACCAATAGCCAGGAACGGTTCCGTACAGAAATCAGAGTAAGCAGTAAATATTACAGACCCAAGATTAAAATACGGATAACATTACAAACCGGGATGGGGTAACATTTAATCACTGGGTTCAATAAAATAGTAAATATTGGATACATAGTCCAAGTAGTTTCTCAACTGTTATGGATAAAACAGTGAGCAAACTACACCGTTGAAATAAAAGGAAATGCAGAACATAATAGAAACATAGCAGGATATAACATAAACGGAAAAAGGGGCAGTAGATAAGCAGTTCTACTAAACTAAGCAGAATAAGAACTAAATAAAAAACACTAAAGCCACAGACGAGAACATTCAAACGCTGTGTTCCAAAAACACGACTCGTCGTAATCGGGTCGTGGACCTGCCTAAGCCTCGCTCTACCGGACACCCTCTCACCGGCCATATCCACCAAGGAGTCCAAAGGGGAACCAACCCATTGTTACCAAGGTCAAAGCCACAAGCCTAGACTTGACCTGTGTTTCGGCAACCAAGAAGTAGAAAGACAGAAAGAAGAACTACGGGTTCACTTATCGTGAACCAAGTGGAGAACCCCAAAACCCAACCTGCGCTAGTCACCCTCTCCGCAGATCACAAGATTCGAACACGAGCTCACAAAGGGCTCAAGTACCACCATCACTCTTCCTACTCGAAGCTCAAAGAGAACAATAGTGAAGGAAGGAAGAAAATCTACCGAAGATTTTTGGGTACGGGACTGAGTAAGGTAAGGTTTAATGAAGGCTCTCACTGTCACTCTCTCTCTGTAGTCTCTCTTTTCTTTCACTATTCCAGCCTCTCTATTTCTCTCACACTCTACTTCTACTTCTCTGCTAATGACGAAAGGGAGCAGAGGAATAAATAAGAGGCGGCTCAAAAAGATAAGGGGAAATGGTTACACAAATAAGGGACAGCAGCCTCAATTGACAAAAGAGCCCCTCCGCTAAAATGCCAAGCAAGGTGGGCGGGCAGGGCCGCCAGGAATGAAACTGGGAAAGCTAGATTAGGCTAAGGGAGATATAAAGGGGGTTGCCACTCAATTGCATTTGGGCCTCCAAACCCAACAATATCAAACTTGGAAAATGTAGCAGCTTCAGATTTATGCCTCTTTGCTGGACTAAAGCTCCTCAAGAGATAAGCAGGAGAGAGAGGAGAGTCACTAGCACGGAATGCAACTCCAGTATATCATGAAATTAAATTAATTAATTATAAACTTTGTATTTTGTTAATTAAGTGTTTTGAATTTAATGGATTTGTAATATTGTATCAGATGCACTTGATCATGTCTAGCTAAGTCTTGTGGTTTACTTTTTGTAAATTATACTATTAAATAGAACAATAAGATATCATATTATTATATATTTAATATTCACATGTTTTTTTATTTTAATATATAAAAGTCAAATCTGGTGCCCACTGCTCTAGTGAAGAGTCGGGTGTGATATTGTTCGATCCCAAATGTATACAGCAAGAGTTTTAAATCATTACTCTAAAAATGAAGTAATACAATTTCTATGAA
>JABEVN020001460.1:0-24786 GCA_013146195.2 Codonopsis lanceolata
GCTTGTATGCAGGAACTACGAAGTGGCCCGGCTCTCCAAATATCCTTATCCTATGTGATTTAATTTCAAGCACCTATGTGAAACAATGTGCACCTTGGATATATGATCTCTATGCTTATGTGACTATAACTTGCCTTGTATGTTGCATATTGCCATGACATGCATGATTGATAGCTTACAAGTCTTTATGACTTACCCATTCCCCTTTCCGCTTTAGATCCTAGCAAGATGAGGTCCTTCCCTGCTGAGGCTTGGTGTATTCGTGCCTTGTTCCTTTGTACGCCGCAGCGGTTGAAGAGGTGGTTTAGATGTCCTCTTTTTCTTTTTGTTATTTTGCAAGGACGATGGGTCAAAGCAAGTCACTTAGACTATGCTTGGGAATTTGTATAGAACTTGATCTTGATACTATTATTAGTTACTTGTAGTTTAACACTTGTAGTACTTGTAATCCCTTTTTGCTTCAAGATGTGTAATGAGAGCTTGGTTATCTTGTTTATAGTTCACTACGTATTAGTCTTCCGAGCCGAGCTGCTATTAGCTCTTATTTAATTCTTGTCCATGAAGCATTAGCTTGGGTTCAGACATGTAGTGTCGCCGATGACTTGGTTTAATTGCTTACTTGTTTATCCGGGTTTGAAAAGTTTTAAAAATACCTTAGGCAGCCGGCGTGTCGTCTCTAATGTTCGCGTCACGTCGTTTTCTTAAAATGAGTCCTTGCATGTTAATTGTCCACTTGTTTCCCCGTTATTTGGTGTCAGACCCTCGGTTCCACCTCGGACTGGGTCGGTCGCCACGCTTGGTATTAGAGCTCTCGGATTAGCTATAAGCGGGATAGATTCCATGGCCTAGTTGGGTTAGTTCTTGTGTGAATCATGACGTTGAGTGTTCTCTTTCGTGCCTTATTGAAGCATTCTTCGTTAATGAATAGGACTTAGAATCCTAAGTTCATTGTAATCTAGATTCTCGTGAGTACCGTTTAGTCAAGATATTACCTTTCACCGTTTTACTTTCAAGCGCAGTTATACCAAGAGTGTGTGTCACTTTGCTTTGTAGAGCTATTGTTTCTTGTCCGTTGTGAGTGAGCCAATAAGCTCAGTTGTCGATTCGAGAGTGTGATCGTCGTGGTGTCCATTAGTGCCTTTGAACGTGTTACACCTTCTTGAGCGGTGCTAAGCCTCCCGTGGTACCTAGTGTATTCCGTGATTTCTACATAAGTATATATATCTACTGTAGTGCCTAATCGTGAGTACTTGGGCTGCCTAGTGTCGGGAATTGGAGGACTCTTTCCTGCTGCATGTTATTGAGATTGAAGGGATACCCTAATAATCAAGGTATTGTTGTGGTTTCAAGTTGAGACTTGGTGAGTACCCGATAGGTGATCGCATGATCTATGATTGGATTAATCGTCAACTCTTCGCTTGACCCATAGTGATTTGGGGTCTACTAGTTAATAACTATTGCTAGCCAAAGATTATTAAGTTATTGTCTTGTACCGTTATTCGACTAATACGTTAATAGAGTATTAGCATTTTGTAAAAGGATTTATCTATCATTAGTGGATCGTTAAGGGTATGAATGTTCCATACTTGGTATACTTGCATGGTAGATTAAAATACTATGTATATGATATTGATTTCCATGCCTAAATGTAACTATATTATATATGCATGAGACCTTCATAATGGATGCTCTAATGTGACTTGTAATCCCTCCCGCATCCTTTACGACGAAAGCTTTTGAAGTCACTTCAGAGGGCCCCTGACTTGATTATCAAGAGGTATTCGTCGGAGAACTAGAATGGTATAATATGATATAGGAATTGACTGAACCCATGACCAACTGGAATGAAATTGAAAGTGGTATCTTGTTTTACTTGTGCAAATATGTGCAACGTGTATATTGAAATCATGCTACGAATAAATTGAACCTGTGACATGATCGAATGAATTGCATGGTATTGAATGCCTTCTTTGAAAGGCGAATATGTGGTCCATGATGATTGACTACTTGATTTTATTGTAAGGGCGTTAGATCCTATAGATTCGTGTTGTGACCGGAATAATTTAGTTAGTCTGGAAAACTCTTTGTTGGAAAGTTGTTAGTTTGGTGCAACTATTGCACGTGCATACGAATCACTTGTTTAGTTGATAAAGAGGAATTTTCACCTCAATGTCCACGTTTGTTGGAACTTTGTAAACCTCGATAATGTCCTTGAGCCCTGTCAAGAGTCAAGATGACTCGACTTTGGAATTGATTGGAGATGATATTTAAGCATTTCTTTCCCTATCGCCTCCGCAGATTCGTTTCTTCATGACCTGTATTTTGTATACGACTTCTCTACCTTTATTGAGCTCGTTAGCTCAACTGTCCGACTCGCACTACTATTTTGCAAGTGCTTGTCCTCTTCTTGCCTTGCCTCCCGACCGAGAATTAGAGTTTTACATTGAACTTTTGCCAGGGACTTCGCCTATATCTAGAGCGCCTTACAGAATAGCTCCATCGGAGTCGAGAGAATTGAAATAGTAGTTGCAAGAACTTCAAGATAGATAGTTCATTTAACCGAGTGTGTCACCGTGGGGTGCACCGATATTGTTTGTGAAAGAAATATGGTAGTTTACGACTTTGCATAGACTATCGACAGTTGAACCATGCTACTATCAAGAATCGATATCCCTTGCCACACATTAATGATCTCTTTGATCAACTTAGATGCTCGGTTGGTTATTTTAAGTTTGACTTGAGGAGTGACTATTATCAGTTGATAGTTCGAGAGGAGGATGTTCCAAAGACAGCCTTTCGTACGCGTTATGGCCATTATGAGTTCGTGGTTATGCCTTTTGGTTTGACGAATGCACCTGCAGTTTTTATGGACTTGATGAATAGAGTTTTTCATGAATATCTTGATTGCCTTGTGGTTGTGTTTATTGATGATATCCTCGTGTACTCCAAGTCACGAGAGGAGGTTGACTACGACTCCTATCTTAGCATTGCCTAGTGGTTAAGAGAACTTTGTGATTTATAGTGATGCCTCGTTAGAAGGCTTGGATTGCGTGCTTATGCAGAATGGGAGAGTTATCGCCTATGCTTCGCGGAAGTTATCACCTTATGAGCATAATTATCCGACACATGACCTGGAATTGGCATCTATTATTTTTGCGCTTCACAAGTGGAAGCATTATCTTTACGGGGCTAAGTTTGAAATATTCACCGATCATAAGAGTTTGAAGTATATCTTTTCAAAAAAAGAATTGAATATGCGACAGAGACGATGAATGGAGAAACTTAAGGATTATGACTGTACTATTTTATACCATCCGGAAAAAGCTAATGTAGTTACGGATGCCTTGAGTAGGAAGGCTTTTATGTCTTGCTTGATGAAGAGAGAAATAGCAGAGAATTTATCTAGATGTTTGACATGTCAGCAGGTTAAGGCTGAACACCAGAGACCTGCCGGTTTACTTCGGCCACGTGAGATACCGGAGTGGAAATGGGAGCATATCACCATGGATTTTGTGACAGATTGCCACGCACTGCCGAGGTTTTGATGCGCTTTGGGTTGTTGTGGATAGGTTGACAAAATCTTCACATTTTATTCCTATTGCGATGACTTATAGTTTGAGTCGGCTTGGCGACTTTGTATATTCGGGATATCGTGAGGTTGCATGGTATTCCGCTTAGCATTGTTTCGATAGAGACCCTGTGTTCACTTCTAGATTTTGGAATTCCTTGCAGAAGATTTGGGTACGTTGAATTTTAGTACGGCTTTCCACCCACAGTCTGATGGTCAGTCGGAGAGATTGATTCAGGTATTGGAGGATTTATTGCGTGCTTGTGCCATGGATTTCAAAGGTAGTTGGGATTCTCATTTGCCATTAGCCGAATTTGCATATAATAACAGTTACCAGTCTAGTATTGAGATGGCGCCATATGAGGCTTTATATGGGCGTAAGTGTCGTTCACCGATTTGCTGGGATGAAGTTGGTGAAGCTAAGCTTTGGGGTTCGGAGATGGTACAACGAATCGGTGAGAGTGTAAAGCTTATTAGAGATAGATTGCTTACTCGAGTAGAGAAAAGCTACGCGGACAACCGGAGACGTGACTTAGAGTTTCAGGTTGGTGATCTTGTATTCTTGAAAGTATCGCCTCGACGAGGTACTAAACGATTTGGGAAGAAAGGTAAGCTTTCGCCTAGATTTATTGGACCATTCGAGATCCTAGAGAGGATTGGAGCTTTGGCGTATCGGTTAGCATTGCCACCTTCTATATTGGATGTTCATGATGTCTTTCATGTCTCGATGCTACGCAAGTACTTGAAGGATGAGTCTCATGTCCTTACTTATGAGGAGATTACCTTTGAATCTGACCTTTCTTATGTTGAGAAGCCGGTGAGAATTCTTGATACCAAGGAACAAGTCTTGAGAACCAAAAGAATTCCCTTAGTCAAAGTCTTGTGGAAGAATCATAACATTGAGGAAGTCACGTGGGAGACCGAGTTTGGTATGAGAGAGAGATACCCTTTCCTATTCGATGAACTTGGTAAGAATTTAGGGACTAAATTCCTAAAGGAGGGGAGAATGTAACACCCCGGATTCTTGCATGTGTATTGAGTGCTATTACCTTGCATAAATGACTTATAACATTCATCTTGATCATAGTAGGCTTGGTTGAGAGTTTTGAAGCATTGTTGCTTCGTTTGAG
Organism: Codonopsis lanceolata; assembly: GCA_013146195.2. Taxonomy (NCBI): domain Eukaryota; kingdom Viridiplantae; phylum Streptophyta; class Magnoliopsida; order Asterales; family Campanulaceae; genus Codonopsis; species Codonopsis lanceolata. The sequence continues at coordinate 4,699 of JABEVN020001460.1, forward strand.
CCTTAGGGTTTCTCGGGATTGCCTTTGTTGCTCGTATTCTTTGTGTTATCAACTTGTGAGAAGTTCATTTGAGTTATAGACCAAGTGTACTAGTATTTATCATGCTTGCACAATCATTGTTCATAGACTTGTTGCTTTTGGTTATGAGATGACCAATTTATTCCTTCACAGACCAGTCATGTTTTTGGGCAAACTTCGGGAAAATTCTGGTACTAATCCACTAAATAGAATTTTCTAAAAATTTAGTATGTTTTACCTTCATACGTTAGGTTACTCTCTGTAAAATTTGGTAATTCTCCAAGGTGTCTAAGTACCTCAATTAGGTCTTGACTTATGGCTGTGCCAGAATTCAGTTTTCAGGAAAACAACTTCTGTACTTGATTTTTGTTGTAACCATATCTTGATTAATATAAGTCAAAATGGAGTAATTTAAAATTCTAAAATATAGTTTAATGAGTCTAGTTTCAGAAACATCAAAAATCACCTCATTTGGAGTTGTGAACGATTTATGGTCGATTTTACAAGATCGACTGTCCAGTAACTTATCAAAAAAATGGTCATGAACTTAGCTGCAGCATTCCAGGCGCCCGCCTGGACTTTAGTGAGGCGCCCGCCTCAACTTCTGGGAGCATTTCAATTTCAGCTCCAGCCTCAGCTTCCCAGGCGCCCGCCTGGCTTCTTGTGAGGCGCCCGCCTCATCTTCTGAGAGCTGTTTACGGGATTTTTCCCCTGTTTTGCTGTTGTACGACTTATGGCACCCAAACCCCTATCCAAACCTTTTCTAAACCTCACTTAAACCTCCCTAACACTCCTTGATTATGTCCTAACATTAGTTACATGTTTTAAGAGTGGATTGAGAGTCCATTAGTGAGCATTAACAAGCCAAAAATCAGATATTTTCTTACCACAAGAGGGTGACACTTGTCCCACTCAGATTTTTCAGCAAATATAAGCCACAATCTGACTTGTTGACCCTCATTCTTCACCCTCACACTCCATGAACGAAATTTCTTCTTCTCCCAAGTCTCCCATGGCTCCTTGAAGGTGTTCTCTTGGTCCTCCATCATCCTCTCATCCTTTGCTCAAGCCTCCTTCATTAAAAGTGTAGAGCTTGAAGAGTTGATCATTTCCAACCGATTGGTTTGTGCTCTTTCCATCTTCTTCCTTGGTGAAAGGTAAGCTATTGATTCCCCTTAGGATGTATGATAAACATGCCATGTTCCCCTCTTCTCATGATTCCCATGCTTCTACCTTGTCCATGCCATACTTCATGATGAGTTGAGTTTGTAAGGATTTTGAATGATATATTCATCTTGTTGTTTTGGGTCCTATGCCTAGAATTAAATATGTTCTATGCCTCCTTAGGAACAACTATTGTTCTTGGACTAATGACTTTTGATAACTCTTGGAGATGATGATTTCTAGGGTTTCACATGCTATGAATTGCTCATCCTATTGATTGGGTCCTATGCTTAGAATCAAATGCGTTCTATGTCTTCCTAGGAACAACTATTGTTCTTGGACTATTGGCTTTTGATAACTTTTGAAATAATGGTTCTAAAGTTCCCATGAAATATTGAATTGATGATGATTCTTGACTATGGTTGTTAAGTGGATTAATGGCCTAGTCTACTCGATTCGAGAACTTAGAAAAGGGTTTATGATGCATTTAGCATTTAAACTCTATTGGATGAATTTTTAGAGACGACTCAACGGAGTCAAACCTAGTGAGCCATTGAACAATACGGCTCAATAATCAATCCCTACGACGTTCTAAACACGTTCCTCTAAGAATGATAATTCTAGACTCTTGAGATTTGGATTGATTACCTTGCTTGATTCTTGATGTCATATAATAGAATACCTATTTGACATGTTGAGTTCGCTCTTGTCGAACTCATTCCTGCTTGATTATTGATGATAATTCTAGACTCTTGAGAATTGGATTGATTACAGTGCTTGATTCTTGATGTCATGTAATGGAATACCTATTTGACATGTTGAGTTCGCTCTTGTCGAACTCAATCCTGCTTGATTATTGATGAGAATATTTACTTGTCATGAACGAGATCGCTCTTGTCGACCTCGTTCCCTACTTGAGAATTTGTTAAGTAGACACTACTTGGCATTTGCATGAGTCCAGCTGGCATCCTGTCCTTGTCCACACACGCCTCCACTGTGGCCACAGTGGGGAAGTAGCTCCCTTGCTGTAATCAATACGAGCATCATTGGTGTCTATCCCGGGCATTCCCTCGGAAGGTCGATGTACTTACACACATCCGACTCATGCACGCTCAAGATAACGCTTGTATGCAGGAACTACGTAGCGGCCCGGCTCTCCAAATATCCTTATCATATGTGATTTAATTTCAAGCACCTATGTGAAACAATGTGCACCTTGGATATATGATCTCTATGCTTATGTGACTATAACTTGCCTTGTATGTTGCATATTGCCATGACATGCATGATTGATAGCTTACAAGTCTTTATGACTTACCCATTCCCCTTTACTGCTTTAGATCCTAGCAAGACAGGTCCTTCCTGTTGAGGCTTGCGGTGTTCGTGCCTTGTTCCCCTTTTGTACGCCGTTGCAGTTGAAGAGGTGGTTTAGATGTCCTCTTCCTTTCTTTTGTTATTTTGCAAGGACGATGGGTCAAAGCAAGTCACTTAGACTATGCTTGGGAATTTGTATAGAACTTGATCTTGATACTATTATTAGTTACTTGTAGTTTAACACTTGTAGTACTTGTAACCCCTTTTTGCCGGCAATGTGTAAGCCGAGCTTGGTTATCTTGTTTATAGTTCACTACGTATTAGTCTTCCGCTGAGCATGCTATTAGCTCTTATTTAATTCTTGTCCATGAACTGTTAGCTTGGGTTCCGGCATGTAGTGTCGCCGATGACTTGGTTTAATTGCTTAACTGTTTTATCAGGTTTGAAAAGTTTTAAAAATACCGGCCTTTTAGGGCCGAGGCGTGTTACGTCTCTAATGTTGCGTCACATCGTTTTCTTAAAATGAGTCCTTGCATGCTAATTGTCCACTTGTTTCCCCCTTATTTGGGCGGTCCGACCCTCGGTTCCACCTCGGGCCCGTGTCGGGTCGCCACAAGTTAAGTTAAGTTAAGTTAAACTAAGTTAAGTTAAGTTAAGTTAAGTTACGTTACGTTAAGTTAAATTAAGTTACATTACATTTAAGTTAAGTTAAGTTAAGTTACGTTAGGTTAAGCTAAGCTAAGTTAAGTTAAGTTACGTTACGTTTAAGTTAAGTTAAGTTACGCTACATTAAGCTAAGTTAAGTTACGTTACATTAAGTTAAGCTAAGTTAAGTTAAGTTAAGTTACATTACGTTTAAGCTAAGTTAAGTTACGTTACATTAAGCTAAGTTAAGTTAAGTTACGTTAAGTTAAGTTAAGTTAAGTTAAGTTATGTTAAGTTAAGTTAAGTTAAGTTAAGGTAAGTTAAGTTAAGTTAAGTTAAGTTAAGTTAAGTTATGTTAAGTTAAGTTAAGTTAAGTTAAGTTAAGCTAATTTAAGTTAAGTTATGTGAAGTGAAGTTAAGTTAAGCTAAGTTAAGTTAAGTTAAGTTAAGTTAAGTTACTTTACGTTAAGTTAAATTAAGTTTCGTTACGTTAAGCTAAGTTAAGTTATGTTACGATAAGTTAAGTTAAGTTAAGTTAAGTTAAGTTAAATTAAGTTACGTTACGTTTAAGTTAAGTTACGTTACGTTAAGCTAAGTTAAGTTATGTTAAGTTAAGCTAAGCTAAGTTAAGTTAAGTTATGTTAAGTTAAGTTAAGTTAAGTTAAGTTAAGTTAAGTTACGTTTTAAGTTAAGTTAAGTTACGTTACGTTTAAGTTAAGTTATGTTAAGTTAAGTTAAGTTACGTTATGTTAAGTTACATTAAGTTACGTTAAGCTACGTTAAGTTACGATACGTTACATTACATTACGTTTCGTTACGTTAAGTTAAGTTAGGTTAAGTTACGTTACGTTAAGTTATGTTACATTACGTTACCTTAAGTTACGTTAAGTTAAATTGTAATGTGAATGTTTTAATTTTTGTAATTATATTGATGCTAATCATTTTAATTATTGATATTATATTATTAAATTAACATTTCAAATATTATTTTAATTTAATTTCAATTTAAGTTAACGTTACGTTATTTTAAGTTACGTTAAGTTAAGTAGTAATGTGAATGCTTTAATTTTTGTAATTATATTGATGCTAATCATTTTAATTATTGATATTATATTATTAAATAAATATTTCAAATATTATTTTAATTTAATTTCAATTTAAGTTAACGTTACATTACGTTAAGTTACGTTAAGTTAAGTTGTAATGTGAATGTTTTAATTTTTGTAATTATATTGATGCTAATCATTTTAATTATTGATATTATATTATTAAATTAACATTTCAAATATTATTTTAATTTAATTTCAATTTAGGTTAACGTTACGTTATGTTAAGTTACATTAAGTTAAGTTGTAATGTGAATGTTTTAATTTTTGTAATTATATTGATGCTAATCATTTTATTTATTGATATTATATTATTAAATTAACATTTCAAATATTATTTTAATTTAATTTCAATTTAAGTTAACGTTACTTTACGTTAAGTTACGTTAAGTTAAGTTGTAGAGTGAATGTTTTAATTCTTGTAATTATATTGATGCTAATAATTTTAATTATTGATATTATATTATTAAATTAGCATTTCAAATATTATTTTAATTTAATTTCAATTTAAGTTAATGTTACTTTACGTTAAGTTAAGTTGTAATGTGAATGTTTTAATTTTTGTAATTATATTGATGCTAATCATTTTAATTATTGATATTATATTATTAAATGAACATTTCAAATATTATTTTAATTTAATTTCAATTTAAGTTAACATTGCTTTACGTTAAGTTAAGTTGTAATGTGAATGTTTTAATTTTTGTAATTATATTGATGCTAATCATTTTAATTATTGATATTTTATTATTAAATTAACATTTCAAATATTATTTGAATTTAATTTCAATTTAATTTTAAATATTATCGATATTTTATATTTATTAGAATTTAATTTTCAATTTATTTTCAGTGACAGAATTTTCCGTCGCTGAAAATAAACAGAAATTAAATTCTGGAATATTCAGCGACGGAAAATTCCATCGCTGAATGTCACCTTTAGCGACATAATTTTCCGTCGCTGAAAGTTTTCAGAATTTAATTTCTGTTTATTTTTAGCGATGGAAAATTCCGTCGCTGATTCCGTCGCTAAAGGTGACCTTCAGCGACGGAAAATTCCGTTGCTGAAAAATTCCGTCGCTGATGCTCAATTCCGTCGCTTATGCTCAATTTCCGTCGCTAATCAGCGACGGAAAATTTCCGTCGCTGAAGACACGTTTTCTAGTAGTGAATCTGTCTTACAAAAAATGGTCATAAGACCATCTTACCTACGTTTTAATCTTTAAAACCCTAGGCGTATTCCATACAAGATTTTGGGTTCAATCCAGTTATCATTATCATCCCTCCCCTGTACAACACTACCAAAATTTCAATCCTCCCAAAACTTCATAATCACATCTAAATTATCCTCACTTTTTTGGTCCAATATATATTTGATTCTAATGCAAATGTTAAATTCTAAATAAAACTTGCAGTCGTTTCAAAAAAAAAAAAAAAAAAAAAAAAACCAAAGAAAATCTTATAGTTTTAAACAAACAATACCAAGTAATCTTTGCTAAGAGAACGTACCTTTGTCTTTTCGATACTATGCTCTCTACCAAAACATGTTTTCTCTCTCTCTCTCTCTCTCTCTCTCTTCACTTTTTTTTTAACCCTCGGCTCCTAATAACTCTCCCTCCCTATTTATAAATATAATTAACCCTTAAGATTTCCTAATTCAAATAGAATTCAGCCCCAACTCAAATCCTTACTAAATAATCATTCCTATAAATTATATTATTACTAAGAGATATATTATTTCAATGTTTTGAAAGTCCTTAGGTGGATGCTAGGCGTCTCACCAGAACCTAACGCGTAGAGGTCTAGTCGGGACTTAGAATAAAAACATAATCACAATTTTTTTTTAATTTTTAAAGATAAATTATAACATTATTAATTAATATACATTAAAATTTTCACCTGTATTAACTTATAAATTCAACAATTTCACAACAATAATAATTAAATAAGTAAAATACTTTATTAAATAAATAGAATGTAAAGGGAAAAATACTAAACTACCAGTGCCAGCCCACACACGTCATCCATTTTCCATAACATCCCATCCCATCCCTCATTTTTTTGGTTGACTTTCTCCTTCTCTCTTTCCTTTCATTCCCATTCTCTTCTCGTCAATTTATCTTTCTTTCTTATTCTTCTTCTTCTTCCCTCTCCCTCTATTTTGTCTTTCCTTTCTTTCTTTCTTTCTTTCTTTTTTTCTTATTCTTCTTCTTCTTTTTCCTTTCTTTCTTTCTTTTTCTTATTTATAGTAACAGACTCACTCTCTCTCTCTCTCTCTCTCTTTCTCTAACTCTCTCCTTTATTGAGGAACTCAAAATCCCTCTATTTTTTGTGTTTTTTTATTATTCGATTAATGTAATCCATTAATTAGATTTTTGTCTAAAAATTCAAATTAAAAAAAAAACTTATCAATTAAGAGCTACTATCTTAATTTTAATCATCTCATCAATTATTATTCTCTTATTCTAGGTAGATATTTTCTTAAAAATATGTTTTTCCTACAAATTCAAATTTTAAAATAAAAACTCATAATTAACTAATGAAGCTGGGACTCATACGAATATAAACAACAAAAATTATTAGCGACAGAAAATTTTGTTTCTAATTAGCGACGGAAACTTTAAATTATCGACAGAATTCCGTTTCTAAATTAATATTAGCGACGAAATTCCGCCCGTCGCCTAATTTCATCGCCAAAAAGCATCTTTTAAGAATATTCTACATATCTTCGTCGCCAATTTTTTTGGAAATGTGTGCCAACATTAGTGACAGAATTTCCGACACTAATATCAATATGTCCGTTTCCGATTGGCTACGGATGACTTCATCGCTAAATTTAATAAATTAGCTGCGGAATTTCCGTCGCTAATGTACTGAATTTAGTTTTTAAGTAAAGTCATTTTGTATTTGTATGTGGTCATAGTGTGTTGTCTCTAGACAATTCCTTAATATATATATATATATATATATATATATATATATATATATATATGTATATATATATATATATATGTATATATATATATATGTATGTATATATATATATATGTATGTATATATATATATATATATATACGCATTAATCATTAGAATTTTTTATTTTTACTCAATTTTTTTAAACATAGTATTTGTCGAACTTTAAAATCATCTGATGGAATTAATCAACTGAATCAAACAATATTGAAACACAATGAAACTACAAAGCAAAATTTATTTGGATTTGACTGTTGAACATTAATTAGTGGATTTCTATATTTCATTTGACAATTAAGATTACATAAAGGCTAAAGTTGACATTTTATAGTTTTTATCACAAGATTGAATCACGAGAATGAATCATGAGATCGAACCGTGAAACTAAACTTCGAAACTAGACAAGTCGAATTGTACTGGTTTTGTTCAATTTAGTTCCAACTCGAAGTAGATCTGAGCGGTTGAGATCGATTTGATATTTTACGAACATCGGGTGGCAAACAAATTATGGTATTCGGGTCTTGACCCGTCCCGATCAGCTAACGTAACTTAACTTAATTTAACGTAACGTAACTTAACGTAACATAACGTAACTTAACTTAACGTAACGTAACTTAACTTAATGAAGCATAACGTTATATTTATTAACTTATGCAACTTAACGTAACATAAGTGAAGTTAACTTAACGTAACGCAACGTAACTTAATGTAACATAACTTAACGTGACGTAACATAATGTAACTTAACGTAACGTAACGTAATGTAACATAACTTAACGTAACGTAACGTAACGTAACGTAACCACTTGTCTTAACTTAACTTAACTTAACTTAACTTAACGTAATGTAACTTAACTTAACGAAATGTAACTTAACTTAATACACTACGTCTATTGGCGAAATGATATAATAGAGTACGATGGACCATTATAACATGAAAACATGCTACGCCTAGTGGCGGAATGGTATAATGGAGTACAATGGACCATTATAACATGAAAACACGCTACGCCTATTAGCGAAATGTTATAATGGTAACTTAACTTACGTGATGTAACTTAACGTAACGTAACATAATTTAACGTAACTTACGTAACTTAACGTAACGTAACCTAACTTAATATAACATAACTTAACATGACGAAACATAACATAACGTAATGTAATGTAACGTAACGTAATTTAACGTAACGTGAGTTAACTTAACTCAACGTAACTTAATGTAACGTAACTTAACGTGACTTAACGTAACATAATGTAACGTAACGTAACGTAACGTAACGTAACGTAAGCACTTGTCTCAACCTCGGGCCTCCGGGTTTTACTGATGCTGGCTGGTCCGGATTTTTCTTAGATTTGGCTACAGTCCAACCAGTGGTCTGCAGAAAACCTGAATCCGAATGCCCACCCCTAATTGGAGTGATTAAACTTTTAAAATATTTTAAAAATTCACAAAATTTGATTAATTGATTTTTTCATAACTAACTACTAAAAATACTTATTTGATATTAATATTAATTAGCTTTACACCTGTGCGTTAAACGCACATCATATATCTTTTTCAATCAAATTATACATAAGCAACATGAAGTGAAAAAATAAAATTAAAAGAATAAATTATTGTAAAACTAATATCAAGATTAAAAACTTTAATGATAATAAATAAAATAAACAAATAATTGTATCGTAAAGATTGTGAGTTCGATATATACATAAAATGAACAAATTATTATATATAATGCATCGATTAAGAAGAAGTAAAATTATTAATAGAGAATACAATAAATAAATAAAATATTTTATAAATTTTAGAATATTTTTTTAAATAAAAAATTTGTCATTTAATATGTTCTATTACTACTACTATCATTATGATTAAATATGTACAATTACTACTATTATCACTATCACATAACAAAACTCATGTAATCTATATTAATCAATATTAATATAATGTTTTTTTATCTTTTAGTTAGTGTGTTATGAAAATCAAACACATAATTAAAATGTAAGGATAAAAATATAACTGAATTTAATTATTGTTTATTACATGAATTAAAAAAAAATATATATATATATATATATATATATATATATATATATATATATATATATATATATATATATATATATATATATATGAATACGTCTTTAAATGAATATATATTTGTTAGATAATAAAAATTGTATAACAAATTCAAATGACGATAAACCAAATAAAAACAACTCAAATTACATACTTCCTACAGTCATCCTTCCCCTGAAATGACCAAAATGTCCCCGACTCAATAACCATTTCATTAATAATGTCACATAAATGATGTGACACTGATAATATGTGTACTTAATTATTACAACTATATCTACAAATATTTAAGCCCAATTCAATAGACAATAAAATAGACATTTAGACTATGATTGCTCTCAATTTATTGTACCCCTCACAGAGTATGATATACTCGGCAACTCGCCCATATACATAATCACACCCATCTACAGTCATCGTGCATGTTCCTAGAGCAATTAAACTACGATTTACTTGCTCATATTTATCTTCCAATGTCAATGAGCGAAAATGGAATCCGGTAATGATGATGTTGTCACCTCTCACCAGGACCTTGTTGATCTTTAAAAGTCCACTCATCAAGTATGTCATAACTGATGCTACTACTTTTGTCGTTAAAATTACGTGATTATAGACAACAAAAACGGTCACATAGCATTTATATTAAAGGAGAAAACACATTTATGACTGAGTAAACAATGTTTGTTGAGTATCAAATTAAACATGACAAACTTTAATGATTCATAATTGTTCATCAAATTATATTTCACTATGTACTTGTTCTTTAGCTCCTATTGATATAATTTGTCTTAACAAAACTCACAAGTAAATTAATATTAAAAAAGAAAGCACATTTATAGCTGAGTAAGTAGTGTTTGTTGAGTTTTTAGATTGTTAGTCTCGTTTCCTTGCATATTGGTAAGAAAAGAAAAGACATTACCTCTTAGATTGATGTTATTTAATTTCTTAACAACTTCTTATTATTATTTTTTATTTACTTATCAATACTTGTATATGTGTTCAAATGTAAATAGTATCCTTATTTGATAAGTAGTTACATTGGTTATCTAGCAATCTTGAGATAAGCAAATTACTTTTGTCATTATATATATCTTCCTATTTTTGGCAAATTCATTTTAAAGGGATCTTGCTATATTTGGATGTGCTAATCATATTTGTCATTATATATATAAAGAAAATGTAACAAAACAAAGTGTTTCAATTTCCAATGTCTTGTTAATTAAATGTTTAGTATAAAAACTAAGAAAAATGTAATAAAACAAAGTGTTTCAACTTCTGATGTATATTTGTGTTTTCATTTATAGAAAACATTTAGGCGGGAAAATCACGCTTGTTATTATATATATATATATATATATATATATATATATATATATATATATATATAGTAAAAGAAAAACAAAAATAATACCCTAGTATAAATACACTTTACTAATTATCTAACCCTAAAAATCTAAACGCATCTCCTCTCTCTCTCTCTCTCTCTCTCTCTCTCAGATCTGCGCATACTCCAAGCTCTCTCGCCATCGCCGCCTTAATAATACAATATAATAATATTTAAATAAATTAAATTGGATTTGATAATTTAATAATATTATATTATGCACCACGCACACACACTTTTTTTATTAATTAAATTAAAGATAAAAGCTATAAATTGAAAGTATAAATTAAGAAAAAAATCAAATAAAACTTTTTTTTCTATTTAATAAATTAAATTCAAGATAAACAAACACAATGTAAATTGTATTGTATTTATAATTAGCTGATAACTAAAAACACACAAAAAGAAAAAACCCTAGGTATAAATACAACTCTAAACCCTAATCTCAAACACTTTGGCCCCATTTGATATCACTTATGGAATGATATTTATAACTTATGATGACTTATCAGAAGTTATTTTAAGTGTGTTTGATTTCATTTGTGTGTCCATAAGTCATAAATAGAGTACAAGCTAGATAAAGCACAACTCACCTTATAAGTCAAAAGAATTAAAGGTTGTGCTGATGATTTATCGATTCAAAAACACGGATGAACAGTGCCATTAAATGAAATTTTCATATTCCAAAACTACCCTCATTTAATAATAATAATAATAATAATAGTAATAATAATAATAATAGTAATAATAATAATAATAATAATAATAATAATAATAATAATAATATTAATATTTGAAGGGTCCTAGCCAGTGTTGATCTGGGACCCACAAGGCCGAGCAAAGCCCAATTCTTCTCATGAGTTCTCCATTCAGTCTATGCCGACCTAAGATTCACAAGGTCGAGCAAAGCCCATTTCTTCTCATGAGTTCTCCAATCACTCAGTGCCGACCTAGGGCCCATAAGGCCAGGCTGAGCTGAAAAGGGATCAGATGCTGCCGTGCCGACCAAAGGACTGATCCGCCAAAAGCCTTCCCGACCGACTCGTTGAACGAGCTCAGTCGACCTTCCTATGAAACGGATGCTCGCTTCTGCCCGTGCCGAAACACCTGGAGTCGGTAGCGCCCGTCCCAATGTGGCACGCACCCCGATAAAGTCACTTCACTGTAGTTCTGCCTCATAAGTTGATCATACGACAAGAATACTGCTACATTCAGCTACCTGCTCCTTGACAGACGCCCATCTTCCAAAATGACTCACCTAATTCCGTGTCATGCAAATGATGAAGGGCCGCCCAGACCTGCCAATAAAAAGAGGCCACCTCTATTTCACGGACAAACAGGCACCGCTCCGATTGGGTATAAAAGGAAAACTTAAGGTTACAAGGAGATCATCCCAAAAAATAGCAAGAAAAAATAGTATTAGTAGATTTCCCTTCGAAGGAGTCTCCTAGTATCCTGGAAACCTATAGCCTAGGAAACTAGATGCTTTCTCCACGCTTTACAAAAAAATCTTAGCTCTTCAGTTCAGTTCAGTTCAGTAATAGTCAATGTAGCCATTGTAACCTAGATGTTAATGAGGGTTTGTTAATGTTTGAACCTTGATCAGCCAGATATCCTACCACGTTTATTATCTCTTACAATATTCTGTTGTCTCATACTAGCATAAGACAGGATCACCAATTTTGCGTGACCAGTTTGGTTCCGTTGCCGGGAAACATTTATACCTTCACTTTCTTTTCAACTCTTTCCTTAGCATCTTTCTACGAACAACTTTTCCTATTGTTCACTTTCCAGAAACCTCTCACACAGACAAGAAAAACATGGTGAAATCCAAAAAAGCCAAGTTCCAAAAGCATAACCCCTGCCGCCTGCACTCGACCAGAAGAACTGGCAAGACGGAACGAGGCAAAAGGCGACTCAAACCCTGCCCCCCCTAAAGGACAGGAGTCAGCCGCCACGTTACCCGAACTGTCTACCAGGGCTCAAAGAAGGCTGGCGCTGGCCCAACGAATGACAAGGGGGAAAAGCAAGGCGACCCCCGGTAGCGACCAGGAAGAAGGCCACTCTTTAGGCCGAAACGCGTCTAATACTCGCCAAGGAGCCAAGCGGCCCCTTGGAGATCCGAAGGCCCCTAGAGACCCGGAGGAGCTGGGTAAAGAATATTTGTATTGGGAGAATCAACAAGACCTACTCGTAAGAATTCGGGAAGTCAAGGCTCGAATGTATGAATTGCAAAAGGCAGCAGTTGCCCCAAAAACAGCACCTACCATCGATGTGCACAGCACACTGCCAGCTCACTTGGGCTTACTATGGCAGAGGCTGACTTACCCAGGCCGGCGACCAAACCCACCTCATGTATGAAAGAAAGGCTTGGCCCAAAAACCCGGGCTCACGCTTAGAGATCGAACGTGCATGCGGGTTTACAGTTCCCCGCTGAGGTAGGGGACCAGCCGGTGCATAGCAAGGAAGGAGAGTCATAGCCACGAGCCTCTACCAACCAAGCATGCAAGCGGGTCCCGCGTCCCTCTCTGCCGATGGCGAAGATCCCTAAGATCGAAGAGCCTCGTACTTCGGCCCAGCCCGTCGCAACACCATCCCCCGCCGTAGGCTCGGCCCCACAGACAAACCCATCACTGAGGCCGAGATAAGGGCATGGATGGAAAAGGTAGAAGCCAGACAGAGCAGTGGGGGGATGACAAAGACACTAAAGATATGAGGGCCATTTATAAAACGGATCCGAGACGTGGTCGTTCCTTCAAAAGTCAAAATACCACACTTCGACGACTACGACAGTACCACGTCTGATTTGGACGACATATCCGGCTTCGAGCTCAAAATGACAATCGCAACTAAGATCTATGACATATGGTGCCTCGTTTTCTCTGGTACCCTCAATAAGCAAGCCCAACAATGGTACAATGGGCTTCCCTCCGAATCGATAGTATGTTGGGAGGATTTTAGAACCGTTTTCCTGAACAAATTTGCTTCGGCAGGAACCTTGCCCAAGAGTGAGACCGGCCTATTCAGTGTCAAGCAGGAGCCAGGGGAGTCGGTGCTGATGTGACAGCCCGACCCGGACTCCAATGCGAAATCCCAAGGTCGTGCCGTCAAGACAAGCTAAAAGATGGACAAGCACCCGCTAAGCGTAGTGGTGCGAGTCAAGAGTTGAACCAACAAACTCTAAATAGGAACGTAAAGCCATAACGGCAAAATCGAATAACCAAAACTAAAATCTGCGGAAGCAAATCATAAGTGGGACCAAAGCCTATAATTATAAACTAAGGAATACAAGGCTGAGAGACGACTATCTCTCGACAAATCTACGACTCGCGTGACGCAACATTGCGCACGGACAACAAACCATCGGCAACCTAAGGCCGGCGAAGTATCAAGAACCCAACCTGATAAACAACAACTCTACGGCTAAAACATGCCGGAGGAATAAATCAACTAAAGGAACAAGATATTCAAATTCTATAACTAACCCAAGTCTCACGACTAACGTCGTCGGAGATGACAATACCAACAATACTAGAACGAGTGAGCTAAAGCATGCTTGGAATAATAAAAGGAACAACCCAAGAGAAACAACAGCTCGACCAAACAAGTCGGCTACCAAAATAATACAATAACAAAATACTAACATAATCTACCCAAGTAAAGTCTACATAACTTTACAATCGTGTCTCACAAATACAAAATAACTTAATAATAATAAACCCAAGCTTAAAGCCCGGAAGACCACCTTCTAGGAATCACTATCGAAGCCGCCACCGCGCGTACTAACGGGATCACTGCAAAAACTAAGGAAAACAACACACGAAATGAGTCATAATGACCCAGTAAGTTACTAAATGCAATGTATGGCATAGCATGGCGTGGCATGGTATAATGCACAAGCATATATAGAATCATGGCATCTTAATCGTATACCAACTATAAAACTGTATTAAGTCATCGAGTAGTATAAACTTCACAAATCACATAGCACATTATTTTTCACATAAGTGCTCATAGTAAGCCACATAAGGGATAGAGAAGATACCCAAATTGCTCCGTTGTGTTGCTCCTGCAATACACAATGTTACTGGTTCGTGCCATCGATGTTATGTGAATTCATCGACTATCGTCGAGTCGTACTCGATCTCAATAGCAAGCCAATGCGGCACTTAACTGATACGGCAAAGGGGCTACTTCCCCACTGCGGCCAACAGTGGAGGTGTGTGTGGAGTCCCGGGTGCGGCGATCCATAGCGAGCACGAATCCCATAATTCGTGAAGGCGTGCATCGTCCCCACCACGACTTGAATAACAAACCAATTAATGCCAGCTGGACTCAATGCAATGCACAAGTAGATAATTACTCTCATGCTCAAACAAGAACCAAGACCGACCATAGCGGGCATACCAAATCAAGTAGGACATAAAGCTCTACACACCAATTTCAACAATGCACATACTTGCACATACTTAACAAATTCAACCAACTTATAAGTTTAGTCAAAGAACCACATAATGAGGTCTACTATAGCCCTCTACTCGGGATTAAACCAAAGACCATTATTTAGTCTAAAAACAATCATAAATCCATACTTAACATTTATCCTCACTTAAAGGTACACCGGACTTCAACCCAAGTCCCAACGGTCCTATATGTTCGACTTCTTCAAAGTCAATCTCACGGGTATCAAAACTAAGCCGTAGTTATAACCTCGTAAGTGCTTTCATGTGCACGCGACCAAATTCCCTCAGGGAGAACTCATTCAAATAATCATTTCTTAGGGTAATACGAGATCATAAGTTGATCTCTAATGCTCCGTGCTCTACGAGCACGCTCTAATTAAATCCCCAATAAGCTTCTATGTCATGGGTGTCACCAATGGAACACAATTCGAGATGCTCGGGTACTCACAATCGAAACCAACCAAACCCGAACATCGTAGGATTTCAACCTAAGGCTCACTAACATAATATTGAACCTATAACAACTCTATTGAGTCTAAATATCGCATTTCATTAAATACACCTTTCATACAACCCAAACTTAGCACATCATTCAAGTTTATAATAATTCTCCCAAAAGTAATCCGGGCTTGTTTCCCAAGCCTAAAAGCCCAAGAATTCATCATAATCATAATCAATCAAAACCCAAATATCGTAGGGATTCAACCCGAGTTCATTAACACTCTAGTGAACTTATTTCGACTCCGTTGAGTCTAAATACTAAGTTTCATTCTTAGACCTTTCATCCATGTCAACACTAATACCCACTTTATTTAACAACAATATATCCGATAATTCGGGCTTAAGTTCTCAAGCCCTAAAATTCACAACAAAATCCCAACATGAATCAAAACCCAATTTATAAATCTCATAATCCCACTTAAATGTTCCTACTCATGATATCATGTGAGTTCATACATCCAAAGCCCCAATCATAGGCATAATTCCACAATAAACCCAAATAGCATATAGGCATGATTTCTAGCATGCTCAAGCCTAGAAACACAAAATGAAGAGTAATAGCATATTCAACAATCATAGAAATCACTCTACAAATGCTCTTAACAAATTCATACTTCCAAAAATCCCCAAATTGGGCAAACATAGCATACAAGTGTTCATTGCCCACAAATAGCATACAAGTTGTTTTCCTTAGGGCCAATGAACCAAAATAAAAAGGAAGTAACTTACCTAGCTTGAGTGAAAACTCAAGAGAATCCAAATCCAAACGGTGAAGTCGTTCCTTTCGTTGCACTCGTCGAGAATCCGAAGTTTGGCGGCGATCTAACGGTGGAATCCTTGGGGATCGGAGGAAGAAGATGAAGCTAGGGCTCAAAACTCAAGCCCCCAACCCCAACTCTCTCTCTCTAACTTGAAAGAATAGGATGAACAAATGAAGGATTTCTTGATCAAAATTTGGCTAAGGTTGAGTATTTATACCTCCAATAAAGAGAAGGGTACAAAGGGGATTTCTCAAGTGCAATTAGTGAATGTTAGGGAGTAATCAAACACTTAACCAAACTAAATTAACTTCTAATTAGTGTTAGGACTTGATTAGGACTAAGTGTGGGTATTTAGGAAGGGTTTAGAGGGGTTTAAAGGGGGTAGGATAGGCATTTCACGACCTAACTCAAAAACAGGGGAAGAAAAATCCCGTAGCAGATCGCGTGAGGCGGGCGCCTCACCTAGCTCCATGCGACCGCCTCGGGTCTTCTGGCCAGGGTCCTCTCGGTACTTGAGGGCGGGCGCCTCACTCATGCGGCCGCCTCGGCTCTGAACCTCCAAAATTTGGTCTAAACTTGATCTAAATGATCCCAAACTTATGGGCAACCATTCTAAGGTCTAACCCAACTCAAAACAAGTCTAAAACACACCCGAACAACTCCCGAAACAACTCGGAGCGAAACCGGAAGGGGTGCAACAACGTCTGAACGACGAGCGAACTTCGAAATCAAACGAGCAATGAAAGGAGACTTTTAAGGCAAGTCTAAGGGCTAATGAAGAAGCTTAAACACTTCTAGGAAGTTGGATAACAACTAGGGAAATAAGAATCCCAAAGGAGAGGCGATTACGCGACTCGATTCCCGAACTACGCGATAGAGACGAACGCTATCTCCAAAGCTTCCAAAATCATCGATAGACTTAAGGAACACCTCCAACTTGAAGTCTAAGGTATCTAAACATGTTAACAAACCATCTTAAAGAGGTCTAGGACCCAAACCGAGGTCACGAACACAAAACGCAAGCAATCCTTCAATCGCGTCGCATTCCGACTATCGTCGGGTCACGACTTGTGACTTTAGCAAGTCAACAACTATATGGAGTCTCTTAATAATGTTTTGGTCTTAATATGGTCTCTCAAACACATCTAGACCCTCTCACAAACCAAGCATACAGTCAACAAAGGAAGAAGTGCAAGTATGGCACGCAAACCGAGCTAACGAAGGAGCGGGGCGTCACACCCTCTCCACCTTAAAAAGAATTCGTCCCGAATTCTAACTCATGATACAAACCACAACACATCGAGTTCAAAGTCATCTACCTAGACTCGATCTCCGAGTCTACCACCACAATATATACGAGAGTTAAACTCTAATAATCCAAATTCGAAAGTCTAAGAATTCTCAATAGACACAACAACATCAAGACTTACGATCGAAAATAACATGACTCATACTCGAGTCGCGAATACACGTATGAACACATTACGCCAACCATGTAGGCAAAATTCCAAACTTCGACATAAGAACACATTTAACTACCGAAACTATTTGTTTCGGGGCACATCATGAAATTCAAGCACAAAAGATTCTAAGTTACAAGAATTAATAATTGCCTATGGAGCAATTTACAAACAAATCAAAGATAACCAAATTGACATTTCAAACCATGCAAATCATACTCGCGATTTCCCCATCGCGGGTGAGAACACATAAGAGCACATTAATGAAATGTTTTGAAAATTCATTCCATTCGGTAACGGGTATAGTCAATGTTTAACCTACTCACTACCAATCCTAGTCCACCAACGAACCTCTTTTGATCACCAATTTAGGGTACCGACTAAATTGGATTTCAAAAGCTTTTCGTTGCAAGGATGCGAAGGTTTATGATTAAAAAGGTTTTAAGCACCCTTTAATAGTCTCCTATGCTAAGGTAATGAATGAGCAGGAGATAATAATGATGAAATGAAAATTTAGCATACTACAATGTAATGCATCAAGTAGGTGTTTCCTACAACTAATGCACATAACTGAATAAAAATTCAGACCAAGTAACAAGGTCTATTACCTCGACAAACAACAATCATATCTACCACAAAACTCGTGTACCTGGAAATCACAATGAATCGACAAGGCTACTAATGCCCGTAACGTCCATACTCCGCAAAACTATTCTCTCTTAAGCTCTAGACCAAGTCTACAACCAATGCATACACTAAGCATCCTATCACAACGATAACGTCCCAATACTCACGGTGAAGCATCAATCTCTCCCGTGTAACCATGTTTATCCTCTAAATCACAACCTTCAACCTTCTCACAAGTCGAGTGTATATCTTACTCGCACAATAACCCTTAACAACAATATAGTATAATATTACTCATTACATAAAACATATTCTCATAGAATATACAAACATCATACTAAACCGATAAGTATCAATATACAATTCATGCTTCATATATATATTCATATATATACATATACATACTATGACCCTTATGTATAACTGCACAAAACCACAACTCCATATATAGCATAGTCTTATACATGAATGCACATGAGCTAACGATTAAAGCGCGTACTCATAATAACGGTAATAGTAGCAACGGTATAGTTTACATATATATATATATAAGAATATACCTTCCTATTTCGGATAGGTCTCCGAACTCCGCGACGGCTAACCGCCACGCGTGCACTGCTTCAAACTCTAGGCTGACCGTCACCATCTCTCTTGGAGCCACTGAATTGCTGACTAGTACTCCCAGACTGACTAACTCTCCTCTTCGGGCAATCTTACGAACATGATCGCCACCACCACAAACAAAGCATTTTCCCCGTTGTACCGGCACCTATCCTCGGTATGTCCTGTCCTCTTACAAAGGTTACATGTCAACTCGCCACCTCGTCTTCTCCGAGCAGAAGTAGTAACACCACTCCGGCCACCCGAATGCACCTTTCCTTGACTATCAGTTTGAGGTGTCGACTGCCTTCTCTTATCTTCAAGGCCCCTATTAGTCTTTGATATTTTCTTTTGAGCGTACTCCTCGATGTCCAGCTCCATCGCATATGCACGATCCACAGCTCCCTGGTAATCCGTAAGTAGTAACGGAATAAGGCGCCTACGATAATTAGTCTTCGGGCCTTTCACAAACCTCTCTTCTTAGCCTCATCGGCACCAAGTAACTTCTGAAGAACGAGCCAACTCCATAAACTTTGTTGAATCTTGAGCCACGGTCATATCTCCTTGCTCTAACATTAGAATTCCATCTCTTCTTTTTCTCGAGTTACTCTGGGACCAAACCAGTACCATAAGCTCCTTGACAAAGTTTTTCCCACTTCGAGGCACTCCATGTCGTCTCAATGATCTCGTAATTCAAGCCACCAATGCTCGGCGCACCTTCAATCAAACAACGCTAAGGTAACCATTTCTTGACGTACTACCCAAAACGCAAAGATCTTCTCCATGCTTTCTAGCCATATTTCGCCTCAATAGTATCGGGCTCTCCATCGAAACTTTCGGTTTAAACTTCAAGAATTTCGCAAAACGGGGAATCATCTTCCGATCCACATCCGTTGAGGAGTCACCGCAGCGGATCACTAACATTCTCTCCACTCTACGTCGCGAGGCGCACTCGAACAAGGTATAATAGAGACTAGCTCCGCATG